>BLSH010286256.1:1056199-1106627 GCA_018402905.1 Glandirana rugosa | reverse complement strand
TTTCATCATCTCTAGTGTCATCATCAACCTAGCAGAAGGACCATCCGTCCGCAGCCATCCGTCCGGTTGGGTGAGCAGGCTTAGGCCCATCCATACTGATATATTCCTGCAGTCCTTCTCTAAAGAAAAATCCTAGTCGCTCAAGTAATACTAATTGAGGATAATGGATTACAGTTACTGGGTGTACTGGATTGCCGCTGGTTGTCAGCTCATTCTAAAAAAAAGGCAATGATCACTGTGAAGGGTTTATTTTCAATTCAGTGCAGTTGTTAACCTACTTTTGTGCCTTATCCTGAGAATTAGTGGACACGGTTGTTTATTTAGGTATCTAACTACCAAATAACATAGCCGGCAGAAGATATGCTGAACTTTGGAATACGGAATTGCTACAGCCATAGCTACTCCCCCAACTTACCAGGACTCAGGATTGTATTATTTAGTGCCACTAAATTCCCTAAGAACTTTCTGAATTAGAGCAGGAGGATTTACCTAAGCAATTTATACTGTTTATTATAATTGTACCAGTTTATCTGAATTATCACAGCGTGGTACCGATTTGTTTGTAATCCAATATCTCCATATCTCTACAGTATCTACAATTGAACGAGTTGGTATATTGTTTAAACTCAGTTAGAGGAATTTCATGGTTACAATTATTATAATTGTTTATGAATAGCAGGGAGTGGTGATTACACCTTGACATTGTCGCCTCCTTCCTATTCATTAAGGTCTCTGGCCCATTTACTGTAAGTTATTATAAGAGTGTGATTTAAAGTGAACTGTTGATTCTTAACTATGAGACCCAGCATTGATTATTCTGGAGTCTTACTTTAATACCAAGAAAGATTTAAGTAAATGCTTTAAAACTTCAATCTTTGTGTGGTCTCTTTTACTAAACGGTGTTGAATTGAATTGAGGGTTGCAACATAGTGAATCAGGATTGTCAGTGGTGGTGGAGGACTCTCAGAGTCGGGGAAGCCAAGGGGGAAGGGACTTTTTAAACGACCCCCAAAGGGGCAGCACTACACATGCAAATATTATATTATGGGGAAAATGTGCCTGAAATGTATGGTTCGATAACAAACCATAATATAATAAGCAGCCTCAGTAGCCAACAGTAAGCTGCTGATGTTGTAATTTGTATTATATAGCACCCTTTGTTTTGGGGCTCAGATAGATTGATCATACACATTGCCAGGTTTGGTAGATTTATTTAAAAACAGATGCACTTTAAAGGGAACCTGTAAAGATAAATTTGAGTTGTTATATTTAAACTATGCAGGATGGGAGTTCAATTTTCAGACTTCACTAGATACACTATATTACCAAAAGTATTGGGACACCTGCCTTTATACACACATCAACTTTAACGGCATTCCAGTCATCATCCGTAGGGTTCAATATTGAGTTGGCCCACCCTTTGCAGTTATAACAGTTTCAACTCTTCTAGGAAAGCCATCCACAAGACCATTCTTTCATAAGCACATTTGTGAGGTCAGGCACTGATGTTGGACGAGAAGGCCTGGCTCACAGTCTCCTCTCTAATTCATCCCAACTGTGTTCTATCGGAATGAGTTGCAGGCCTGTCAAGTTCCTCCACCCCAAACTCGCTCATCCATGTTTTTTTGGACCTTGTTTTGTGATCTGGTCCAAATCATTTGGTGGAGGGGGATTATGGTGTAGAGTTGTTTTCAGGGGTTGGCCTTGGCCCCTTAGTTCCAGTGAAGGGAACTCTTAAGGCAACAGCATCCCAAGACAATTTCATGCTACCAACTTTGTGGGAACTGAAAGCAAGGTCCCAATACTTTTGGTAATATAGTGTACGAGCTTGAAACATTTTTTCATTGTGTTCTGTCTTATTTTTTTATAAAGTTGCCCATCGAACTTACCGTCTCACTATGCTGGTTAACTTCTACACCGGAACGTTTAAGCCTGCCATAGATTTTTCTTTTCTGAAACCAGGGGTTGCAGGAAAAGTAATCACTTGATTCCCCCATCAACACAATCAGGAGCCATTGTGTTCTTCCAGGGGGGGGGGGGGGGGCTGTCCCCACCGGGAGAAGACAGTCATTACTGCTAGCGGCTATAATAGCTGCTAGCAATAATTGCATGTAAAATCCGACAGGCTGGTTGTACCAAAGGTGATCGATCGATCAACTCGGGTACATTCAGCCTGCCCATACATGGTTTGAATCTCGGCCTGTCCCTTCTGATCCAGGCCAGATTCTAACTGCCTATGTTTGGCTTTAGGTTGCAAAGTGTATGGCTGATTGGGCAGCGAAGGGCCCCAGTGCTGGTTCATCTGACTGGTCTCTGCTCTGCAAATGGTAGTGTGAGATTGTTTACAGCACTTTATTTGTTCTATAAGTTCGCTAAAATGGCATGATTGAAGGGCTCAATTCTATGAAATAAACCATAATGGGATGCCAAAGTCATTCGGGACGTGAAACACTAATTGTTAGTTTCTTTTTACAAGGAAAGAAAAGGGTTATGGTAACTCCTGTCACAGTTCCTCTTCATTATTACACATCATCCGATGAATGAAAGATACTCCCTAGCATAGGATTTCCTGGAAGTGCAGCCTGCACTGGGCTCTGTTACAGTAAAAGCGCCAGACACGCAACAGGAAAATGCAGGTGCAGGAGGAACTGCTTAACTTTTTCAGGGTCTATTATACCACTCTGTAACAGCTGTGCCCCAGCACCACCCAGGTCGTATCAGATCTGCCTGATTTGATGATGGACAAATGTACTTCCATGTTCTCTAAAGAAGCGGCCATAGACTAGCAGCTGCTAAAAACAGAAACTCTACATAACAAGCTCTATAATATGTAAGTGGCACGCTCAGTCCACTCAGAATTCAGATTTTTGGTGATGAACAAATACTTTCCACATTGAAGTTCTCAGCTTTGTCTTACCAGACTTGTAGCCTCGCTCCTCTAAGGCCTCATTTACACTGCTGCTGATAAATGGACGTTTAGAGTCAACTGGGCATTTTTTTCAGCTGCCCCTGAACTTTCCTCTATGTTATCTTATCAGTACATTTACACAGGGTCGTTTAACCACTTCCCGCCCGGCGCATTGACAAATGAGGTCCGGGCGGGTGTTTCACTATCCTGACTGGACGTCTATTGACATCCTCAGGATAATCCGCGATCGGGCGCCCCTGGGGGCACGCATCGCGGCAATCGGTGGTGCCGTGGGTCAATCTGACCCACCGCATTACCGACCGAAGCCTTTTACCATGTGATCAGCCGTGACCAATCACGGCTGATCACAGTGTAAATAGGAAGAGCCGTTTATCGCAGACCTGAGCAGCGGAGAGCCGATTGGCTGCTCTCCTGACAGGGGGGGCTGCGCTGAACGTTTATCAGCGCAGCCACCCTCAGGATCACCCCACTGCACCACCAGGGAGCCGGATCAGGACCACCAGGGAGCCCCCCCCCCAGACATCGCTAGGAGGCCGCCCAGGACCACCAGGGAAATCATACAGAGGCCGCCCTGGACCACCAGGGAGCCCCCACTAGACCACCAGGTAAGGGCAATATTATGCACTGTAGGGATGGCACTGTGCCCATGTATGATGCCTGCCAGTGCCATCCCTAACAGTGCTTGTTGCACCAGTGCCCACCACTGCCACCTATAAGTGCCCACCTGTGCCACCTAAAAGTGCCCACCTGTGCCCAGTGCCACTTATCAGTGCCGCCTAGGATTGTCCATCAGTGCCACATATCAGTGCCACGTATCAGTGCCCGTCAGTGTTGCTTGTCAGTGCCGCCCATCAGTGCTGCATATGTGCCCCATCATCAGTGCAACCTTATCAGTGCCAATCTGTACTGCCTCATCAGTGCCCATCAGTGTAGCCTCATCAGTGCCCATCAGTGTAGCCACATCAGTGCCCGTCAGTGAAGGAGAAAATGTACTTTATACAAATTTTTGTGACAGAAACAAAGAAAATTTTTTTTTTTTTTTTTTAAATTTTCGGTATTTTTTTGTTCTAGTGCAAAAAATAAAAACCGCAGGGGTGATCAAATACCACCAAAAGAAAGCTCTATTTGTGGGAACAAAATGATAAAAAAAATTTTTGGGTACAGCGTCGCATGACCGCGCAATTCTCATTCGAATCGCAACAGCACTGAAAGCTGAAAATTGGTCTGGGCAGGAAGTGTTCTAAGTGCCCGATATTGAAGTGGTTAAGGTCGTTTCCAGGCAGTTGAGTTTAGAAGCTTTTTTGGAACGCAAAAAAATGGGTTCAGACGCCAGTTCAGAGGCATTAGAAAAGCCGAACAGCTTGTAAACACCGCTAAACATGCCTAAACGCGGTAACTCGCATCTAGAACCGTTTCGTTTACAGGTGTTTCCATTCTAAAAAAAAAAAAAAAAAAAGATTTTTTTTTTTAAAAACGCTCCTAGACGCAAACGCGGCATGCAAAGCGGCCGTTTTAGACGCCGGATTCTAGCTGTCAAAAAAAAATCCTTCAGGGGAGGTTGACGTAGCGTCCCGTGTAAATGGAGTCTCAATCTTTTTCCTGCAATACGTGTACTGTTACACTAATGAAGAAAATCACAGAGCAAAGCCTCCTTTTCAAGGCCACAACTGTTATACTATACTGAGAAATCAACTGCTTCTAAAAGCAAATAGTGTTATCTTATGTCTCCATACACTATTGTAAGCTAGAAGCTCCTAGGAGCAGAAAAAAGACACCTTTTTTTTGTATTTTTGGGAGCGTTTTGCCAGCAGAAAAAAACTGAAAGCTCCTAAACACTGCTAACTGCTGCTAAGCACTGGTTTCCGCCGGCATCCATAACAACCAGTGTATAGTTGGATGTTAAAGGAGCAGGCTGGCAAGCCAGCCTCCGCGTCCTTAACACCAGATAACTCATCAGTTGTCAGCGGGGTACTCCACTGACAGATGAAATTAAACAAAACGGATGCCAGCAATAAAAATTGAGAAAAAAAAACAGCACAGGGGCAGGGGCATGGAGATGTCCCCCCCCCCCAATTCATACCAGGCTTTCGGGTCTGGTACAGGTTTTAAGGGGAACCTCACACCAAAAATATTTTTTTTAATAGCATGGGGTCCCCCCCCCCAAATCCTTAGCAGACCCTTATCCGAGAATGCAGCCTGGCCACCTCCTGAACCATACCAGGCCACATGTCCTCAACATGGGGGGGGTGCTCCCCCACAAGGGCCTCTTCCCCACAACCCTGGCTGGTGGGGGTGTGGGGTGTGACTTATCTGAATTTGGAAGCCCTCTTTAACAAGGGACTCACGATCTATGAAAAGACCTATAATCATCCACCCGTCCTCCATTCATAGATCCTATTTTATTAATGGAGAAAGATTTCAACAAAAGCAGGACACAGCAGCACAAGGGACATATCCCGGAGAAGGTAAGGAATGCCCCTTGTGCTGATTTTTTATTTTTTTGATTCAGGTAAACTTAGGCTTTAAAACTCAGTTCCAGGATTAGCAAGCACCATCTAAATGCAAGAGGCACGTGTATTCTTACATAAATGTTGGTGTGCTTTGTGTAGTTCCTCCAGATCATTCTAGCATGAAACTTTGTCTCTGTGGAGGAGATTCCTGCAATACAGACTGGTAACTGCTGCTCTCTCCTTGTGCAGGGTGACGGGCCGCGTGTCTCCACCCCCTGTGGTTTTCAGCAGGCAGTAGTAGTGGGTGAAGCCTACTGGGTCCCTCCTACAGCTCTACTCTCTGCCCAGACTGTGCTGTGATGTCACCACTACCGTTTCAAGGTAATATCTGGGTTTGTGAAGGCATTTCATGTGTCCAAAAGCAAGTTTATATCCTTCATGGCCATTGAGTAATATAATTAATGTAGCGCTACCCCCATAGAAGTTGCTGAAGTTTGGGTTCCCCACTGCTGTACAGGCAGTCAGAGCTCATTTCCTTCTGTTATCCGGACACAGAAAATCAGTCTTTGGCTTGGTTTTGTTGTTTTATTAGGGGATGATAACTTGGATGGGGTAAGGGATTATGGGATGCCCAGTGTGACAACAAACTGAACTTCAGGGACACTTCCTCCTTTTTTGCATACTCCCGTTCTTCCTTCCACCTGCACAAAATTGGTTCCTATGTACTGATTCTGCTGGCTCACTCCTGAGGATATTAACTGTATATTGTTATTTCAGCAAAAGCCCTTTACAGGCAGGAACTCAGTCCCTTTGACAAAGTAGCACAAATGGAGTGAACGGCATAACACATCTCCTTCTGACTTTCTGTGGCCACTGATCCTAGTTCACCTTGCTTGCAGAATGCTAGCCCACCTGGATGCCACCAGGTGCACCTGACTGTTTCTCTTCCCAGTCCTGAAACTGTCCAGGGCAAGGATGGATGAAGACTTGGCACACCGCAGTCTTCAAAAGAGCACTGCTACAGCTGGCAGTCTCTCCTCTTGTCTTTCCCTGCACAGTGCTGATCTACTCACTGTCTCTGCTTCCTCTCTACTGCCTCTCTGGCTTGAATTCCTCCAGCTGCCTCCTATGGTAAGATCCTTCCAGGTCAGCCCCCCCCCCCAATCTTCCACCCGACTGCCCTGTTGGCATAGCTCGTGTCTATTAATGGATTTCTCAGTCCCCTGCCAAGCCTACTCCTTGGGGATTGGCTGAAGGCCCATAAATATTCAAGACAGCCCCTCCTAGCCTCCATCCACTAGTTACAGAGAATTCTCCAACATTCTGGAAACGGGGGGGGGGGGGGTGCACCAGAGAGCTGCCAAGGTGAGTCATCCAGCCCTGAACTCTAGTAACGCTGACCCAGATTTAATGGATCGGGTCTAACCCAGAGCCAGCTATGTTTTTCCTAGTCTCATAGTAGCGCATACTAAAGACTTTCAGTCTGAAGTTCAGGTTAAGCTTCCCTTTTCAGATGACAGTGTCTACTTAAAGGTTTAAGTCAAACAATCCACGTTATTGATTAATATGGTTAGCATCTGCTGTAATGCTATTCATGCACAGAAGATCTTGGCTCAGGGATAAAATTCTAATATAACAAATACAACATTAGTGAAGTTGCTGCCAATTTAAACATTTTAAGCATTTTGATGAACAGTCAGCTCTCCTGTCGATTAAAAGAAAGAATACTCAGAGTATTATACATTCAGAACAAATATATTCAATGCATGAATATATTTAAACACATGAATACAAGACTTTTACTTTCAGAGCAGTCTTGATTACAGAGCTCAGTTTTATAATTGTCATGGGTGTTACTAGTAGGACAGAGTCCCATGTTTACATTAATAGTCTGTAATAAGGGTGTGCAGAGGATTAGCTTCCCTTCTTTAGTTCCTGTTCTGAGTGACCCAGTTCTTTGTTCCATGGGTTATGCAGAGTTGTCTCCTGCCCTCTGAGATGTCTTCCTGGACGTGAAGCTGATTCACGCCTCCTCCCAATCTGTCGGTGCCGGCTACACTTATTAAATGAGCCATGCTTGTGCCAATAGGTAGCACCCAACTCACACCCAGTGTTCTCCTGCCTTGCCTTCAGTCTGACACACCCAGGTATATCACACTCGCAATATTGCACTCTGATCTTCCATTGCCTTGTACTGTGTAATACCTAGATGTAGACAGTATTCATATCATTACCGTGTGCACAGAACATGAAAGATGCATTCCCAGGCATTGACATGGTACACCAGACTACCACTGATTGACAATTATATCGTGATCTGAAAACCCTTTTTACTGACCTTTTTGTAAAGGAGAGTAATTCCCAAACAGACCCACTGCGTTTCCTACGGTCTCTCACATAGAGAAAGCCTGATGTGAAGTATTAAAAATAATGCTTTTATTCCATTCAGCCTGCGAGCTGTTTAACCACCTCAACACTGGGCACTTTCACCCCCTTCCTGCCCAGGTCATTTTTCAGCTTTCAGTGCTGTCACACTTTGAATGACAATTGCGCGGTCATGCTACACTGTAACCATGTGAAATTTTTATATCATTTTGTTCACACAAATAGAGCTTTCTTTTGGTGGTATTTAATCACTGCTGGGTTTTTTATTTTTTACTAAAAAAATAAAAAGGGCCAAAAATGTTGTAAATAAGTCATTTTTCTCCTTCACTGATGTGTGCTGATGAGGCGACACTGATAGGCACTGATGAGACGGCACTTGTGGGCACTGATTAGGTGGCACTGAGGAGGAGGCACTAATATGCCACACTTATGGGCACTGATAGGTGACACTGATGGGTGGCACTGATGGGCACTGATGGGTGGCACTGGCAGGCACTGATAGGTGGCACTGGTGGGCACTGATAGGTGGCAGTGATGGGCGCTTATAGGCGGCACTGGTGGGCACAGATAGGCGGCACGGACAAGCGGCACTGATGGGCATTGATGGGTTTCACTGCTGGGCATTGATGGGTGGCATTGATGGGCAGCAGTGATGGGCATTGATGGGCAGCACTGATAGGTGGTACTAATAGCCAGCACTGACTGGCATCAATAATGGGCACTGATTGGTGGCACTAGTGGGCACTGATTGACAATGGTGGGCACTTGTGGGCACTGACTGCTGGCACTGGTGGGAACTGATTGCTGGCACTGGGGTGGGCACTGGTTGCTGGCACTGGTGGTCAATTGTAATCAGGGCACTGATGATCTGTGCCCTGATTACATCCCTAGACGCCCTCTGTGAGAGGAGATGCCGCTGATCGCCTCTGTCAGTGTGAGACGAGGAGCGCCGATTACTGGCACTTCCTTGTTTACATGTGACCGGCTGTGATTGGGATTTTTGGGAGTAGAGACAAAGGAAGTTGCTTCTAGCAGCCTTTTTATTGTATACCACCTGTGGCAGCATGCATAGCGCAGTGTACACCCTATCTACTTCCCGGCATCTGCAGTCCTGTGCTGGGGATGATGCAACTGCTATACGCATGCACAAGAGTTATGTCCTCATTTGCCGCCCAATGGCAGAATCAGAAGATAATCAGCTCTTGGTACCATATGCAAAACAATATCAACTTTAGGAAAGAAGTTAGAGTTCCTCCTTAGTGAGTATATGTATGACACTGATTTCTTGATAAATGAAGAAGAGACTTGGAAGTCCAGTCAGTGGATATGTCCAGTATCTTCAGCTAGCTCTTTGGTGGTGCACTTAAGGTGTTCTGACAAGCAGGGTGGAACAAAGTATGTTTAAGGTGTCCTGGCCAACAGGGTGATGCAAATTGAAGCTTGTGGAGTTCTGGCAAGCAGGAGGAATCCTGTCATTGCTCAGCAAAGAGTAAGTGTGAGGTCTCTCTCCAGCTTAGTTACAGTGACAAGATAACGGTGTTTGCATGCCCTTTGTTATGAGAAGATGGGCAAGTGCCCGCTCACCAATCCTGCGACAGAAGGCCCGATGGAGAGATGTCCTGGAACAGGCTCTTGCAGGTTGCCCGACTGGCTACCTGGAGACCGGAGCACCCAGCGACGTCTGTCCGAGCACCCACTCAGCTGGTAGGGTGCCTGAGGCGCTCACCATTGAGCTGTTGGCAGAGAAGCGGTCACGCTAACAGTGAAGCAGCAGCAGCACCCTCCACTTGGGTCGGGTCTTCTCTCTTGCCTCATGGTCTCTCCCCCTCCCAGGCAGCCACATGGTGTTTTCTTCTGGGCTTTTGCCCTCTGGGCATACTGGGGGCTGTAGTCTGCCCATAAAGGATAACTATGGGACTGCTTGTGGCTGGGACTACATGTCCCAAGATACTTTGCTGCAGCAGTCCTGTCTATTCATTGGTCCACTCCCCCTCCCAATCAGGAAGCAGGGTAGGGACCAGAGTGGGCGGCAATGTCCATGCGAGCGCCGCTCGCCTCCTGGGAGCTGCACAGGGAAGGGGGAGAAATCCCTTGCAGCTGTGACATGCTCTGTGTCTCCTCAGAACCTGTCTGTGTCAGCACTGCTGCCCTGTGTCTGGCAGCATGGCAGGGTGTGCAAGCAGGCTAAGTGGCATCCACTACATAGGTAACCTAATAACCTAAAGCATCTTTCACCAGGATTACCCACCTAAAGTAAAAATACACACAGAGGAGGCTGTTCACATGCCGCAGCTATGGCAAATATAACTAATGCCTGTCAAACTCGGCCATTTAAGTCAATGGGGCTGTGCCATTACAGAGAGTCAAATGACTGGCTCCCATTTACCATTGTTCGGCATTGAAAAAAAGGCATTCAGTATGCAGCAGGGTTGCCCCTTCCTTTAACAACTGACAGCAGCTACTTAGGCACCCTTGGAAAAGTGTTCCACTGTGGATTGCTTTTCAAAGCACAGGCTAGTGTGATCCTAGCCTTGCCAAGGCAGAAAAATAACCCAGTTCATTTATTATTTTTGATATCCCATTATGCTTACACGGGCTCTAAAAGTTTCTGCTGTAGCCAGTGGAGAATGGTCATTTTTTTTGTTGCCTTGTAGAATCTCTACAAAGACAGCTTCTACTGAGCATCCAGGTGCTGTTTCAGACCTTAGACTTGCTCTGCAGTGACCTGAAGGCCTCATGCACACAGGACGTTTTTTGACTGTTTTTCAGCAACTGTTGAAGTTTTTTTCTACAGTCAATAAACCCTCCATCATCTTATCCTATGTGTTCATGAACACGTAGGCCGTTATCAACTGTTTTTAGCAGTGACGTTTTTGAGCTGTAAAAAAACCCAAGACCAGAGGGTTCTTTTGGACGTTTTTCAGCTGTAAAAACGTTCAAAGGCTCAAAAACGCACAAAAACGTTGAACATTTTTGGACATTTTAGATCAATTGGGGAAAAAAAACAAAACGCTGGCCCTTTAAAAATGTTAAAAAATGTGAAAAAACAGCGGTTAATATAACACTAGTGGAAGCTGATAACATCCCTGATAAGCTACTGATGTTTTTTGGACGTTTTTTAAAGTCCTTTGTGCATGAAGCTGAAAAAGCAACCAGTCTTTCCTGTTGGAGCATACATAGAAGAATGTAGTAGGTGCCAGGAGGCTACACACAGTATTACATAAAAGTTGACAGGCAAATGAGAGTATGTGTATGTTGCTCCCAACAATTTTACTGTGACCATGGCTTGTATGCTGGCCATACACATCAACAACCATTCAACAGATGGCAGATTTTATCCCTTCAATAATTTTTTGCTTCAACACAATTCAACACAACAAAACAAGAATTTGTGTGCAATTTTTGAAAGACGCAATATTTTTATTAAAATCCAATACTTTCGTCATCATGTATGTGTCCAGTATTCATAGCAGACTGTATAAGCATTTAGTGCACATCACAGTCCAGTAGGACTATATTCTTGTGAATGTACATTCAATTCTGGATTAAATGAGAATCACAATTTTTTTTTGCTTAGAATAAAGATCACGACTCTCTCACAATTCTGAAGAACTTTTTTATTTTAAAGATTTAAAACCCCCTGAACATTAGGTTATCAAACAAGATGGCAATAAAATAAGACCTAATACTCTTTGCTTCAATCAAATTTAAAGAAATGTCATGAAAAATAATGTACTGTGTAAAGAAATTAAAAAACGACCATTAAATTATATTAGGGTCTTTTTGTTAGTATTCACCAATACCAATTACTGATACCTACCTCAACTTATTTTGTTTATACTTCAGCTGTCAGCAATGGTACAAAGCATTGAAATGTTTTTTTTTTTACAAATTGTATTAACCACTTCAGCCCCTGAAGGATTTCCAGCTTTAGGACCGGAGCCCTTTTTGCGATTCGCCGCTGCGTCGCTTTAACTGACAATTGCTCGGTCGTGCGACGTTGTACCCAAACGAAATTTGCGTCCTTTTTTTCCCACAAATAGAGCTTTCTTTTGGTGGTATTTGATCACCGCTGCGTCATTTCTGATCGCCGCTATAAACAAAAGAAGAGCGACAATTTTGCAAAAAACCCAAATTTCTTACTTTTTGCTAAAATACAAATCCAAAAAAAAAATATAAAAAAACATTTTTTTTCCATCCGTTTTGGCCGATTTATATTCTTCCTCATATTTGTGATAAAAAAAAATCGCAATCGGCGTTTATTGATTGGTTTGCGCAAAAGTGGCCGCGTTTACGGATGATGAGAATTCATTTTTGGGGTTCACTTTTTGGGGTTTTGGGGTTCACTAAGCTCGATCCCGCTGCCGCCGTCGTATGACGGCGTTTTGCGGGAAAGAGCCACTCTGTCGCCGTCAATTGCCGACCAGCGGTTGGCAAGCGGTTAATATTATTTTTTTTAATTTTGTGCTTTTTTCAATGTGAAACGTGTAAATATATGTTAAATGTGTAAAAATATTGAACAAAGCAAACAAAAAAGAAAAGTTTTAATTATTAATAGTTTATAAAATAGAAGTAAATAAAAAAAAAAAAATCAGCAGGAAAATAATAAATAAATGTAAAAGGAGAATAAGGAGTTAATAAGGCTGATTAGAGTAAATTAAGGGTTAATAAGAGGTATAACAGAGGAACAATTTGATATAAAAAAAAACATTTTTTGACTTGACAAGGTTGTGACTGCATTTGCAGACCAAGTTCATCCCTTTAGATCTGTAAATGAATAAACATAAGGACAGATAAGATGCAATGTTTCTTTTTATCTGTCTCCTTCAACTTCAACGCTAAGTGGTTGTTGATAAACATTGCAGGCTGCTCTTTTTTGACAGCAGTGAGCAAGGGAGCTGATCTGCACTTTTTACATGAACCCTGGAAATGCTGGATTAAGATTGTGTGTGTGTGTGCGTGCGTGTGTGCAGGGCTGGACCAAGACATTGTGCTGCCTGGGTCCAAGAATAAAATGCTGCCCCCCCCCCCAAAAAAAAGAAAATCACGCCCACCAAAAGGCCCCCACATCCATTATTTTATATCATGATAATTAAAACTAAAATTACATTTATTAGGAGGTCAGGTTTACATGTAATAGCACCTTGTCTATATGAAAAATTATATGGCATACCATTATGCTCAATTTCAAGGGGCGGGCTAGGGCAGTATTGGGGTTGGCTAGGGCAGTATAGGGGCAGGCTAGGGCAGTATAGGGGTGGACTAGGGTAGTATAGGGGTGGGCTAGGGCAGTATAGGGGTGGACTAGGGTAGTACAGGGGCAGGCAGAGAGGCCCGGGGGGCAGTTGTCAATTTGCTGGGTACATAGAAGATGAGGAGAGGCGGCCGTGGTTCAATTTGCTGCCCCTCTCAAAGTGATGCCTGGGTACAGTGGACCCACTGGGACCCATGGTAGAGCCAGCCCTGTGTGTATGTGTGTGTGTGTGGGGGGGGGGGGGTCGAATCAAGATCACAATCTTTTGACAATCATGCAGCTCTAATGTACATGCATAATCTTGCAAAAATCTAAAAACAGGCTATTAAGGATTTATGTACCAGTACAGGAATGTATCCTAAATTAGCACAAAGTTCTACAATATTTTGTGAATATGGAGCTGTGCATGAATACTAACCACATTTTGGGATATTCTGATGATAATCATTTTAAACGCTCTTTAAATGCCATAGTGACGCTATGGGACAGCAAGAATATCTAAGCTATTAACTTTCGGATTAAGGCCTCATACACACGGGCGTATCTAAAAAAATAAACAAAACGTCGGGTCCGATGTCAAGGAAAAGAGTCGACGTTTTTCGGGGTTATGCATTGGCGTTTTTGAGCATTAGTGAGCGTCGGCGTCAATAGGCGTTTTTTAAAAAAAATCATCCCTCTGCTATTTTTCAACCTAAAAACGTCAGCGTCAAAAAACGCCGGAAAACGCCGGTACAATATTAGGTGGCGTTTGTTGGCGTTTTGTGGCGTCGGCGTCAAAAAACGTCAAAACGTTACAGCCTCAGAACGCGATGGCCATGGGTTCTACTTTCTGCTCACTAACGCCGACGCCATCTACAGCTCAAAAACGCTGACGTTTTTATGGGGCCATTGACTAACATGGAGAGCTGCAAAAAACGCCAGAAAACGCCGGCGTCAAAAAACGTCCGTGTGTATGAGGCCTAATAATACAATTGCTAAAAAATGTGTACAATCTAAAGCTACACCTTAGTTTCCTTTTTGTGTTTTCAGGGTGCTACCATATCTATATTCCAAAATCTGACATGATTTGTTCTGTAAGAAGGACTGCAAAAAACTGCGACAAGTAACCAGCACTTACATCAAGCATGTATTAGGCTTAATATTCCGTAATTCTCAAGTTAAGGAACTAGTACATCCCCAGAGGTATTATGTCACTCAGAAATGCAAGTGTGACACTTAAACACCTTTGACAAGCGCCTGAGTGGCAGTGAAAGGTAGGTGTATAGTTAATAAGCATATTTAAGTTACACGGAATTGCACTGTGACATTTGCTAAATTAGATGCTCTAGATAAATGGCACAGACTACTGACAAAATATTTTCACGTGTTTAGATGTAACTTTTGTATAAGTAAATGCATTTCCTCTTCTATGTAGGGTTGCATTTACCCAGGAATCAAACAAAGTGCATATTGGCTTATAAGGAACACAGCAAATGGTTATTCCGGAACAATCAATTCACAATGTCAATTTATGTGTGTATTGTGACATTTGCAGCTAGGCCTCTGTTAACCGCTTGCCGACCAGCTGCCGCAGTTATACTGCTGTTGGTTGGCTCGGCTGCGCAAATCGCTGTCCTTGTACGTTGGGCGCGTACACGACGATCTGTCGGAGCGTGCGCCCATTCGCTAGCGGAGGAGCCAATCAGTGGGTCTGGAGGACTCAATGTCCATCGGCTACCCGCGATCGCGCCACAGGGTGGCAGAACAGGGATCTGCCAGTGTAAACAAAGTGATTAGGAACAGTGATCTCTCTCTACTCTCTGTCAGTACATTCCTCCTACAGTTAGAAAGCATCTCCCTAGGGAACATTTAACTCTTTAATCGCCCCTGGCGTTAACCCCTTCCCTGCCAGTGTAATTTATACAGTAATCAGTGCATTTTAATAGCATGTGGCATGGGGGTGTTTAGCTCTCATGGTGTATGCCTTTTAGTGAGTTCACTCCAGCCAGGATCTCTGTTTGAGGGCATGATAGTCCATGTTAATTTAAAAGAAAGTTTAAGGAAAACAATAATCACAGGGTTTCCCACACAGGGGGTTCCACCATCACTGTACCAACGCAAAATTTTAGCCTCCTGGCTTATTAACGTTCAGTAGCTCTCCTGGCTATAATGACATCCTAGCCCTCCTAGCTTATAAGTGATCAATAGCTCTCCTGGTTATAAGCGATCAATAGCTCTCCTGGCTATAATGTTCAGTAGCCCTCCCGGCTAAAGCGATATCCTAGCCCCTCCTGGCTTGTAAGCGATCCGCTGCAGCATGATTGTGGTCACACCTGCCTCCTTGCAGATGTGGATCCCAAGACTGTCTCCTGCAATCTTAGGCCCCTGGAGACCACCAGTCTCCCCAGTGTGTGTGACCCAGAAGCCTGGTCCTGACTGCTCCTATCAGGCCCCCACCCAGCTGGACAATCACTGGCTAAACCCAAATCCTGGACCCAGGACTGGGGATTTCATCCCACCTGAATCCCCGGGCTCCAGATCCCGAAACGGACTTTAAGAAATGAGAAAACTGAAAGGCCAGTTTCCTCCCAAGTAGGCAAATCTTCTGGAGCCCCTCAACCAGACCGGTTGACAACCCTGGGTCATCCCTACTCTCTAAACCCTGGCAGGGCAACGCTCTGCCACAAGCATTGATCGCTGTATAAATGTCCCAAAAAAGTGTCAAAAGTGTCCAATCTGTCCGCCGCACTGTCCCAGTCCCGCTAAAAATTGCTGATCACCGCCATTACTAGTAAAGAAAAAAAAAAATTATAAAAAGGCCATAAATCTATCCCCTATTTTGAAGACGCAATAACTTTTACGCAAACCCATCAATGTACGCTAATTGGGATTTTTTTTACCAAAAGTATGTCGAATACATATTGGCCTAAACTGAGGAAGAAATCAGTTTTCTTTTACGTTTTTTTGGATACTTATTATAGCAAAAAGTAAAAAATATTGTAGTTTTTTTTTCAAAATCGTCGCTCTTTTTTTGTTTATAGCGCATAAAATAAAAACCGCAGAGGTGATCAAATACCACCAAAAGAAAACTCTATTTGTGGGGGGAAAAGGACATGAACTTTCAATTGTCAATTAAAAAGACGTAGTGCCATATTGCAAAAATTGACTGGTCGGGAAGTGGGTAAATCCTTCCGGGGCTGAATTGGTTAAACCACAGCTTCATATGGAAGAGATTGTGTTGGAAAATTCCAGTTATTTCCATATATTTTTGGTGATGGTACAAAGATAAAAAAAATGTATGGCAACTGGAAAAGGAACCCCAAAAAGTGAAGCTTGTGGGTTTGTCATAGGTACACAAAGTGGCACTATATAGAACTGTTACATGTCCTATATTAAAGCGGTCGTATCCCGAAAAAGTAATATTTACCTACAGGTAAGCCTATAATAAGGCTCATCTGTAGGTACAAAGAATATCTCTTAAACCTATATGGTTTAGGAGATATTCTCCCTACAAGAGCCGCTGACGTAAGCAGGCGCATGCGCAGTGATGGCCCGGCGTACAGCGCCAGACCCTGCCGGAAAGTCCGCCGTAAAGACGGGCTCCCGTGACGCCTCGTGGCTCCAGCCATTCCTATCGCCGGAGCCACATACTCGGAAGGATCCACGGAGGGAAGAAGTCAACTGCCTCCTAGGGTACCGGACGGACCTGTCGGAGCTCCGTTCTAAGGTAAGTACTTCATAATGAGCTAGTATGCGGTGCATACTAGCTCATTATGCCTTTGCCTTGCAGGTGTTTTTTTTTTTTTCTAGGGGATACAACCACTTTAAAGTGGTTGTAAACCTCAGGCATGAAACATGAACAAAGCAGAACCCTCTATAGAGTATACTTGTCTCAATTAAGAGCACTAAGGCCCCTTTCACATAGGCGTTCTGTTTGTCAGTTTTTCATCCATCCCTTGACAAATGAAAAACGGACATCAATGCATCTCTATAGAAAAATGGATGTAAACAGATGATCATCTATTTACATCCGTTTACATCCGCTTCTGCCAACATCTGTTTTTTGGAAAGGCTCACAGCCCTATTTTTATTCTGTAAAAATAAAAAAAAGGGAACGGACGAAAAACATTTGTAAACAGACAAACGGTCTATTGCATGATGAAAAACTGATGAAATACTGATGTAAACTGATCCATTTTTTCTTTGAAAAAACATGACTAAACTGATGAAATAAATGGAAAGCTCATGTGAAAGGACCCTTAGGCCCTTTCACACGGCGCTCCGTTTGTCCGTTTTTCATCCATCTGTTGATTGATGAAAAATGGACCTCAATGAAAAAACGGATGTAAATTGATGATCATCTGTTTACATCCTCTTCCGTCAACATCAGTTGTTTGTAACGGATCAAAGCCCTATTTTCGGAACTGACCAAAAATGGATGTAAACGGACAATGGTTCGTTTTGCATCAGTTTTTGCATTGGTAGCGGATGTAAAAAAAAAAAAAGTAACTGATGAGAAACTGATGTAAACGGATCTGTTTTTTCTTTAACCACTTCAGCCCCGGAAGGATTTCCAGCTTTAGGACCGGAGCCCTTTTTTGCGATTCGGCGCTGCGTCGCTTTAACTGACAATTGCGCGGTCGTGCGACGTTGTACCCAAACTAAATTTGCGTCCTTTTTTTCCCACAAATAGAGCTTTCTTTTGGTGGTATTTGATCACCGCTGCGTCATTTCTGATCGCCGCTATAAACAAAAGAAGAGCAACAATTTTGCAAAAAAAACCAAATTTCTTACTTTTTCCTAAAATACAAATCCAAAAAAAAAAAATATAAAAAAAACATTTTTTTTCACCGTTTTTGGCCGATTTACATTCTTCCTCATATTTGCGATAAAAAAAATTGCAATCTGCATTTATTGATTGGTTTGCGCAAAAGTGGTCGCGTTTATGGATGAGAATTCATTTTTGGGGTTTTTATTTTTTTTTATTTTTTACTAATAATGGCGGCAATCTGCGATTTTTTGCGGTACTGCGATATTTCAGCGGACATGTCGGAACATTTTGACACTTTTTTGGGACCATTGGCATTTATACAGCGATCAGTGCTATAAAAATGCACTGATTACTGTGTAAATGTCATTGGCAGTGAAGGGGTTAATCTGCAGGGGGCGCTCTAAGGGTTAACTATTTTCCCTGGGCGTGTTCTAACTGTATAGGGGCTGCACTATCTGGGGAAGGGAAGTGGTCACAGCCTTCACGTACATGAAGGCTGTGATCACAGCCCTTCCCCCTCACACAGAGCGGAGGTCCGTGTTTACATACACGGACCTCCGCTCCTTTGCTCCGGGGGGGCCATCATGGGTAGCCGGCGGCAATCCAAGCCGCCGCACCCGCTCCCTGGCCCTCCCCGAACACAGTGAGCGCGCGGGCGCGCTCACTAAACTCGTTCCCGCAGTCGCCGTCGTATGACGGTGTTTTGCGGGAACGAGCCACTTTGCCGCCGTCAGATGCCGATCCGCGGTCGGCAAGTGGTTAACCACTGGCTTACTGGGCACTTAAACCCCCCTCCTGCCAAGACCAATTTTAGGCTTTCAGCGCTGTCGCATTTTGAATGACAATTGCGCGGTCGTGCAACGTTGTACCCAAACAACATTTTTATCATTTTTTTCCCACAAATAGAGCTTTCTTTTGGTGGTATTTGATCACCTCTGCGGTTTTTATTTTTTGCGCTATAAACAAACAAAGAGTGACAATTTTGAAAAAAGAACAATATTTTTTACTTTATGCTATAATAAATATCCCCAAAAAAAAAATTATTCATTGGGTTTGGCCGACTTGTATTCTTCTACATATTTTTGGTAAAAAGAAATCGCAATCAGCGTTCATTGATTGGTTTGCACAAAAGTTATCGCGTCTACAAACTATGGGAATTGATTTATGGCGTTTTTATTATTATTTTTGTTTTACTAGTAATGGTGGCGTTCTGCAATTTTTATCAGGACTGAGATATTGGGGCGGACATTTCGGATATTTTTGACACTTTTTTTGGGACCAATGACATTTATACAGCGATCAGAAATGTAACTGTCCACTGATTACTGTATAAATGTCATTGGCAGTGAAGGGGTTATCTGTGTTCCCTGCATGTGTTCTAATGTGTTGGGGCGTGGGCTGGCCAGGACATAACAAATCTAACTAATCCCAGTGACAGGTATCAGTAGATATGTCATGTCCCCATTCACAGAACTGAGAACCGACCGTGTTTACATCGGTGGTTCCCCGTTCACAGCTCTGACAGGCGATCGCGGGTCACGAGCAGACATCGAGTCCGCCCGGACCGCGGGCATGCCCACACAGCGAGCAGCGGCCGTGCGCCCGCCGCCGCCGCCTCCTAGTGTGCGCCGGGAACGTGCATAGGGGACGACGTCCATGGACGTCGTCTCGGAAATTCAGATCCGCACTGGAACCGTCTTTTGGCTATAGTGCGGATCTGAAGGGGTTAAAAAGAAAGTGACTGAACTGATGAAATAAATGGAACGCTTGTGTAAATTCTGTCTGCTGCTTCATTCCTCTGCTCACTTCTGACTAGTGTTTCTGACACCAAGAGAAAGAGGTGACAGGGTAGGGAGTTCCAGCTCATTGACAGCCTCAGCTCTGTTCCTGTGAGCTGTGGGAAGGGGGGTGTGTCCCTTCCCTCCAATCAGCTCTCAGAGATCTCCTCACTGAGCTCTGCAGAGTGTAACTAAAGCCCCTGCTTTCTCACCACACAGACAAGCTTTATAAATTCTGCACTTTGAATGAATGTAGAGAAGAGAAGGATACAGATAAACGGGTACAACTTACGTAAGAGGATTTGTTTAATCTTTGTGTACCACCTGAGGCCAGTCACTTCACTGAGTATATGCAAGGGTTTACAGCCAAGGAGAAAGACTGTTAAAAAAATGATATTTTGCCATATCAAGAATAGGATCAACTTATGAAAATGTTTATGGGCTTTTGAGCTACCCACTTGTTTATTGGGCATGTACACAGTTGTGTGTAATTCCAACCAATGGTATTAAAAACTGTACTGAAAAATGTTGCATATGAATGGTGTGGATATGGTTGCTGTAGGTACAAACCGTTCATTTTGGACACACTAAAAAATTGGTCCCTGACCACAAAAAGATTTTGCTTCTAACCCATAACTAGAAATATAACTGCTTAAAGCGGAGCTCCAGGCCCCTCCACCAAAAAATTAAAGGTCAGCAGCTACAAACACTGTTTACTATTAGGGCACTTTCCTGTCCAGGGATCCCGTGGTGTCCTCACCCAAGCCGATTCTTGAGTTGGCTCTCGGATGCCACCATCTTGGGTAAGGGAAACTGGCAATGAAGCCTTGTGGCTTCACAGCCGGTTTCCTATTGCGCATGCGTGAATCCCGCTGCGCTTTCTCAATGGGCCGGCTGCGGCAAGGGCCGAACTTCTTGTTGGTTTGCCTCAGCAGGAAGTGGGAGCGGGTACCTATCAGAACCAAAATGTGGCACCTGGGGGGGGGGTTCGGGGTGAGGCAGACAAGCGGAGCTTCCCCTTTTGTATGGAGCTCCGCTTTAACAAACTATTGGAAAATTAGCAATACAGTATAAATTATTTGAATATTGGTTTGTATACAAATGACATCAGCTACCAGTATTCGTTCTTAGAACATTCCTTCTTTTTCAGACTGCTTCTACTGTTAAACATTTAATAAATACGTTTCTTTTTTTTCTGGGCTCCATAAATTATCAGTATTTATCAGGGAGAGCGGGCCATAAAATGGAAGCCTTCTTGGTACAACTGGCACATTGGGGGGTCCTCTTGGTATGCATATTTAGCTCCCATGCAGGCCCGGACCTTTTTTTATTAACTCTGTAGGAGAGAGCTGGACACCATGCTAATTACATTCCTCAACTGTGCCATAATTCAGACCTTTATTAAAATTCTGTAGGAAGACGGACAGAAAATTCATCGCTGGCCTGTCTCCTCTCCAGCTCTAATGCCCATGTCAGCCAGGTTGGTTGTACAAGCTGTGAAGGAGATGAATAATCTGTCATTTCTGTGACCGGGCTCAGGACAATTTATCTTTCTATTACACAGGCTGTCTGCCACCACGTGAGCTCCCAGCAGCCATCCCTGAAGGATCAAGTTTGCCTAGGGACATAAATCAGAAAGCATGTTTTATCCCCGTTCCTAGCAATGAGCTCAAATACAATGAGGTGATACTGGAATCTTTGAAGTATTATGTAAAGACCAGTCCCCTCCAAGGGACCTAATGGTTTAGCACCTATTGTATTGATGTTTTCATAGCAAGACATACCGCATAGGTGTTTTTTGCCCCCGTGTATACAAAAGTATTCAATTTCTATCAGGCATGCCTTCAGACAAAGATTATTATTATACAGGATTTATTTAGCACCAACAGTTTGCGCAGCGCTTTACAATATAAAGAGAGACGGTACAATTCAAAATAAGAGGATTTGAGGGGCCCTGCTCCTGCGAGCTTACAATCTAAGAGGGAGGGGCTGGTGAAACAAAAGGGATGAACTGATGAGGGGAGTAGAAGATTCGGATGTTAGCTGGAGGCAGGGTAGGTCTCCCTGAAGAGATGACTTTTCAGGGACAGAGTAGGAGATAGGTGGACATATCGGGGTAGAGAGTTCTAGAGGATGGGAGAGGCTCTGGAGAAGTCCTGGAGATGAGCATGGGAGGAGGAGACAAGGGAGCTAGAGAGCAGAAGGTCTTGGGTGGAGCAAAGAGGACTGTTTGGGTGATATTTGGAGATAAGATTGGTGATGCAGCTTGGGGCAGAATTGTAAATGGCTTTGTATGTTATGGTTAGGGTTTTGAATTTTATTTATTGGGCAATGGGAAGCCAGTGGGGGGATTGGCAGAGAGGAGTGGCGGACACTGAATGGTTGGTAAGGTGGATGAGTCTGGCAGCAGCATTCATAATAGAGTGAAGAGGGGATAGCTTGCGGAAAGGTAGGCCAATCAGGAGGGAGTTACAATAGTCAAGGCGAGCAATAACAAGGGAGTGAATAAGTTGCTTAGTGATGTCAACGGTTAGGAAGGGGCGTATTTTGGAGGTGTTTCGGAGGTGAAGTCTGCACAATTTGGACAGTGATTGGATTTGGGGCTGAAAGGACAGGTCAGAGTCTAGGATTACACCAAGTACCTTGGCATGAGGGGATGGAGTGATAGTTGTATTATTGATTTGATGGAGAAGTGAGAGGGAGGGACATGGGCTGGGGGAAAAATATTGAGCTCAGTTTTAGAAAGATTGAGTTTGAGGAAGTGGTGTGGCATCCATGCTGATATGTCAGTTAGTAATGCGAGAGGAGACTGGAGGAGTGAGATGAGGAGTAGAGAGATATATTTGTGTGTCATCAGCATAGAGGTGGTGCAGGCTCACCGCTCAGAGGGCAGCACGGCTCGTGTGGATCTGGTGTGCTGACTCACAAGGACAGGTGCAGGCTGATGAAGCAATCAAGTAGTAACAGCAACAAGGTTGGAAGTAGCCGCAATCAAACGATCCAATTTCCAAAAACTATTTTATTGCATCAAAGGGTGATATAGACAACGAACAGAAGGTCCAGCTGACGCGTTTCGCACCCTACAGTAGGTGCTTACTCATATGCTAGAGCATAGAGGTGGTATTGGAAGCCATGGGAGTTTATTAACAGACCAAGGGAGGAGGTGTAAGTGGAAAAGAGAAGGGGTCCGAGGACAGAACCTTGAGGTACCCCAACCGAAAGAGGAAGTGGAGTGGAGGAAACAGAGTTATAGGTCACACTGAAGGAGCGCTGTGATATGTAGGAGGAGAGCCAGGAAAGAGCAGAGTCTTGAAGGCCAAGAGAGTGGAGGTTTTTGAGGAGGAGGGGATGGTCAACAGTATCAAAGACTGCAAAGAGGTTGAGTAGTATGAGTATGGAGTAGTGGCCATTGGTTTTAGCAGTTGGTAGGTCATTTGGTGAGTTTCAGTAGGGCAGTTTTAGTGGAGTGTAGCAAACAAAAGCCAGACTGTAAGGGGTCAAGAAGGTTGTTGTCAGTGGGGTAGGAGCTAAGATGTTTGTAGACTAAATGATCTAAAAGATGAATGTAAACCTACAGTTGTCATGCTATGTTTTTTTTTGCACAGAATCGGTCTTAGATATAATTATATTTTAGCAAATAAAATTAGAGCATATACTGATGCAATAAAGCACAAAGTAGCTATAAAAATGTTTTATTATCAATCTAACATTTTAATCTAAATTAGTTTATAAAGGGTTATTCTTTTATTTAGCAAAAAGTAAAAAATATTAATGCACAGGATATAATAACCTAAGTGAAATAACGCTGCTTGCAATATCACAACAGAACCAATTGTGCAAAAACATAAATAATAAAAATTGCAGTGCTTAATAAATGAAGTTCAAAGTAAATCATTAAAATATAGTCCATATAGTGCTTGAACATTAGTGCATAGTGACAGCGTACATGCCAACACTCCCGAATTTCCCGGGACTTAGACCTTTTTCCTGGTCTTACCGATTCCCAGGAAATGTCCAGAGAAATCCCCATTTTCCTGATTCCCCGCCACCACTAGAGGTCCGCAGCCGGCGCTGGTTCTGTCTCCATTGCCATTTTACTGAAGACCAGCGTATGAGGAAGAACCAAGAGGCGGAGCCCGGGTGGCAATGCAAGCGGGCTTCGCCTCTTGGTTCCTCCCTGCGGCCTCCAGTGCTGGTAAATGGCGCGGAAGCAAAATAAATCAGGCAGTCAGTGGCGTCGCTACCAGTGGGGCGTCTGGCACCTGTGTAAAGAGGGGTAACTGGGGGCACCTAATGTAAGGAGGCACTCCGTTGGGGACACCTAATGTAAGGAGACACTCCGCTGGGGACATCTAATGTAAGGAGACACTCCACTGGGGACACCTAATGTAAGGAGACACTGCACTGGGGACACCTAATGTAAGGAGGCACTCTGCTGGGGACACCTAATGTAAGGAGGCACTGCACTGGGGACACCTAATGTAAGGAGGCACTCTGCTGGGGACACCTAATGTAAGGAGGCACTCCGCTGGGGACACCTAATGCAAGGAGACACTCCCCTAGGGACACCTAATGTAAGGAGACACTCTGCTGGGGACACCTAATGTAAGGAGGGACTCCGCTGGGGACATCTGATGGAAGGAGGGACTCCACTGGGGACACCTGATGGAAGGAGGGACCCCGCTGAGGACACTCGGTGTAAGGAGGAACTCCGCTGGGGACACCTGATGGCATCTGGTGGCAGGCGACAATGGCAAGTGACACGCTCAGGGTTCCCACTGATTCTGCTTTATGGTGAGTTAACTATTTCATTTTATATTACAATGTAATAATAGAAATAATATGCTTCAGTCATCCTGACACCATACCAACCATGGTTCCGGGATGATTGTTAATCTTTCTGGAATACACATATTGCTATTGGGGTATAAGATCTGGACCTGCTGTCTCTCCATCCTTCTTTCTTTCTTTCCTTCCTTCGCTCTCCTTCCCTCCCTATTTCTTTCTTATTTTGGCCCTCCATCCCTCATTCATCTCAGACTCGAACCACACCCCATCTGAGCCACGCCCCCTTTAACCACTTAAGGACCCGGAAGGATTTCCAGCTTTAGGATCGGAGCCCTTTTTGCGATTCGGCACTGCGTCGCTTTAACTGACAATTGCGCGGTCGTGCGACGTTGTACCCAAACAAAATTTGCGTCCTTTTTTCCCACAAATAGAGCTTTCTTTTGGTGGTATTTGATCACCGCTGAGTCATTTCTGATCGCCGCTATAAACAAAAGAAGAGCGACAATTTTGAAAAAAAAAACAAATTTCTTACTTTTTTCTAAAATACAAATCCAAAAAAAAAATATAAAAAAACATTTTTTTTCACCGTTTTTGGCCGATTTATATTCTTCATCATATTTGCGATTAAAAAAATCACAATCGGCGTTTATTGATTGGTTTGCGCAAAAGTGGTCGCGTTTACGGATGATGAGAATTCATTTTTGGGGTTTTTATTTTTTTTTTATTTTTTACTAATAATGGCGGCGATCTGCGATTTTTAGCAGTACTGCGATATTTCAGCGGACATGTCGGAACATTTTTGACACTTTTTTGGGACCATTGGCATTTATACAGCGATCAGTGCTATAAAAATGCACTGATTACTGTGTAAATGCCATTGGCAGTGAAGGGGTTAACCTGCAGGGGACGCGCTAAGGGTTAACTGTGTTCCCTGGGCGTGTTCTAACTGTGGGGGGACTGCCCTAACAGGGGAAGGGAAGTGGTCACAGCCTTCACGTACAGGAAGGCTGTTATCACAGCCCTTCCCCCTCACACAGAGCGGAGGTCCGTGTTTACTTACACGGACCTCCGCTCCTTCACTCCAGGGGGGGCATCGCGGGTGGCCGGCGGCAATCGAAGCCGCCGCACCTGCTCCCTGGCCCTCCCCGGACACAGTGAGCGCGCGGGCGCGCCGCCGGCGGCGCGCACGCGCTCACTGTGCGCGATCTGGTGGCCGCCGCCGTATGACGGCGATTTGCCTTACAGCGCCACTTTGCCGCCGTCAATTGCCGATTGACGGTCGGCAAGTGGTTAAGCCAACCCACTACTTAGTTTAAGCCATGCCCATGTTTCGCAGCGGCGTGCAGAGCGTGCCACATTTTTCTCCTACACCTGTGACACACCTACAAACTAATGCCCAACCCCCTAATTATAATAAGACCCCCCGCCTACAGACAAAAAAGTGTCCCTTTAAATTTTTTGACAATGTTGGCAACTATGTGACAGATGAAAAAAAAAGTCTATTGAAACAATGCCCAAAAAATTGTGATTGTTTAGATGAATATCCACCTGCTGCACCTCCACCGTGATAATAAACAGGATGTGAGCTTACCAGATCTCTAGTCTCCACGGTATAGGAGTCTAGACAAGTGTTTAAATAATGATCCAGCACTCAAAGTGAATCCCTCAGTTGTTAGACCGGAAAGGAAGGTAACATGGCTGGCCAAACAAGCCCCTGGCTGCCACTTAGTGTAAAACCGTAAAACACTTTTATTTTGAAAAGGTTACTAAACACTTACAGCAATCCAGTGAATAGTCAGTGGTTAAAATGGTAGTTCCCAGGATAAAAACGACTTGTATACAAGCTCAATTGGCATGGTTAGTTAAGACATAGACTAGGTCCTACATGTTTCATCATATGTAACATCAACGGGGACATGGAGTCTATGTCCACCTCCGTGCCATTATATAGTGTCCAGGGCAGGGAGAGCGCAGCTGTCTCCATCAAACAAATTCCATGTGTTATCAATATGGCCGCCGTTCTACTAAGCCTTGTTCCATGGATAGGAACTCTTAGATAGCCAAGCCTCTTTTTTGAAAAAAGGCTGCCTCAAGGAACAAACCAAGCCTCGTTTTGAAATCAAAATGACCGCTACAAGACCTATATAGATGGCCAAGCCTCATTTTGAAAACAAGATGGTCGTTTTAAAATCTTATTTTTTTATTTGCTTGAAGTGCCTCACTTTAGATTGGCCGCTACATGTTTCTGCCCCGTTTACAAAAAAACAAGTAAAAGTGCTGAAATACCTGAAGCTACCGGCGCCCCACGCCATCAGGTTACTATTCGGCACCTTAGCTAATGTTCTTAATCATTACTTAAAGCAGTGGTAGCCAACCTTTCAGACCTCACGGACGACTAAATTCACAGTTTTGAATCCCGCAGACCACTAACATGAATTTTACGTGCCTTATACTCACAATGCTCAGGCTCTCTGCCCCCTGCACACTCTGCACTCTGCATCACACTGCTGTCTTACACAGGCTCCTTATTGGATCTCCCCTCTATTTCCAGCCATGTGCTCCCTCCCACAGTCTGTGATCAGCGCTGCCATTCGGCGCCTCCTTCTGAGTGCACAGGAGCCCAAACTATAGAGGAGGCATCAGGTATCAATGCATGCTGACAGTATTGACTGTCAGCACGCATTAAGAACAACACTGAAAACAACATTGGGTGGTATACAGTACAACCGCCACAATGTTGATTTGCGGTACAACCCCTGTGGACCACCAAACTTTTCTTGTGGACCATCAGTGAGCCACGGGCCACTGGTTAGCGACCATTGCATGAAAGGATACAGGATTTTCAGAGACAATTGGGCTCAATTTTTTGCTGGTGTCTTAGTATAAGGGACGTTTTTCCCCTCTGGGGAAACCCTTCACTATTCGCTTAAATGTTTATTAATCTTTTTCCTACAAGCAAGTTGCTTTGACATTGCTGAGCCAAAAGTGCTCCTAGATGCTGCTACCAGAATCTGCTGACTATTGGCACTTCCTGGACCCCACCAGAGAAGATATGAGGAAGGTCTCCAAATGCAACCTTATGGGGGCTGAGCTTTGCTGGAGGCACTGACAGATCACCTGTATCAGAACATTTTATAGGTACAGGGCTGGGCTTCACCCAACTGTTTGGAGTCTGTCCCCAAAGACCACCTGGGGGATATGTAGGTGGGTAGGGTGCAGATTGTGTAAGGGAGCTGCACTTCCTGTGTCAGAGTGTCCTGCAGACCACCGCTACAGTAAATTTCTTCCTGTCCACCCCCCGGAACCTTTTAGTGAGGACCAGTGTTGGTATGACTGGCACTGTCCAAGCTGGGGAGTGCTGGATGTGGCTGCTTGTGAGCCGTCCCTGGAGACCTCACCCCGGGGCCATTGCTTCTCTTCCCGGCCGAACAGGAAGTGAGCCCTGAGACCCCTGGTCAATCAGGTCTCAGGACCCGCTTCCTGATTGGCTGAGAGGAGAATCAGGAAGACAATAGCGAATATTCATTTTGTCACACAACTTGGTGGGCTCAGGGCGCAGTGCTCTGCACCCCGAGCCCATCCTTTTTTGAAGCTAATTAGAACCTCAGGCTCTAATCTTGTGCTTAAAAAATCCCCATTGGAATCCATGCGTCCAGTGCCCGGCATGTAGATTAGGGGCCGAGTGCATGGATTAAGGGGGCGGGGCCCCTGTGGCCCCTATTGGACGGTCCACTACTGCCCAGCACCCTTGGTAATCTCGCAAAAGCTAGCCATACACTGAGCAAATTGAGCCAAAATATGGATCTTTCTCTCAGTTTGCAGACTGAACAAAAGAAATTTAACAGTGCAATGCCAGTTTTCAGTGCCAGTAACAGGGGATGCAATCATACTTGCTTGCCCCTCTCCTCCAGAGTCAGTTTCTAAAGCAGTCCTGCCCACACATTCTGCTGAGAAAGTGTGGATTGCAGTGTCACTAAACCCATAACATTGTTGCGCCCCCATGGTATAGGTGCTTTACTTTTGTAGATTTTTGATAGGAAAGGAAAAATCTAGTCAAGCCTGACTGTAGGTGTAGGCCTGAATGTTTTGAACTGGGCTGGAGGAGTAGCTCAGGGAGGGGCTGGAGATAGAGGGAAGGAACACCACTTGGAGATTCCTCCCCCTTGACCTTGGAAAGTTCTTGAAAGAGGGAAGGAGGAGGAGGTGTCACTTCCTGATGTATGACAAGGAGCTCTGACTAATCCAGCGGCTGGATTGGCAGGGTGCAGGCCTCCTTAAATACAACAATCTGCCAACAGGCGTCAGGAGAGTTTGGGTGGAAGAGTGAGGATGTAGTCAGGAGCTGCAGAGCAGGCCTTGCCCGGGAGGGGATCCCCCTTCTGGGGGTTTGAACCTGAGGTCTGGGGCTTGGGTGCAGCCAGGAGCCGGAGTGGGCTCCTGGAGCGGCAGAGGAGAAGCAGAAGAGCAGCTGAGGTCTACATGGAAGAAGACTCTTTAAAGGAATCCACCAATAAGTCGGTGAGTGGCAGCCCCTGGGAGTTGGAGGAGATGGCTGGGACAGACAGAGAGAGAGAGAGAGAGCAGTCTGTGGAAGCCAGGAGGAACCAACCAAGGGGGAAGGAGAGCCATTAAGACCGCAGGACAGACTGGATGGGTCTGAAGGATGGGCTGGGAGTAATAGTTCATCCAAAGGCCCCGCTAGCACCAACGTACTTTGCTACACAAGAGAGGCTGCCTGGTTTGAGTGAGAGAAACCTACAGCTCTCTCCCACAAAGGGTAGTTCTGAGGCCTTGCCAGCGGCTGCAGCAGGCCTCACCATGTGCTAGCTGTGGTGAAGAAGTATTGTAGAGGTCTGATGTCCCTTCAGAAAAGGAGGACAGGTGTAACGGTCAGCAAGTAGTTTACTGGAGAGAAGTACAGGAGAAGTGTAGCAGTCAGCAAGTAGTGTGCTGGAGGTGAAGAAGTGTATATAGCATGTCCTATGTTCAATTCCTGCAATAAAATAACACCCCCTTTGTTTGTGGGACTTTAGAGGTGGTGGCACAGAAAACACTTGAACATCAGATTTGTCTAAACGGGCATATTTATTGCACATAAATCCATTTGATAAAATTGCATACAAAATGGAAAATGGAAACATATATATGTATTACTCTATCTTCTGTTAAAAGACACAGAAACGGTAACATCTGGTTAACCATCAATCATTCGCTATGTCTATATAGAAAAACGTCACATTCCACACTCCTATCCAAAGGGAAAGAACCTGACGCGTTTCAGGTTCAAGCCTTTCGTCAGGGGCTAGTTTGTAGAACGTGTTAGCTCAGGATAATCTGCTAAGATGTCAAAACGGTTCTTCAACAGGATGATGTGCAAAAAGGATTTTTTGTGAAATTCTGAATGGAAGAAGAAAAGGATTTTGCTGAATGGACGCCTTCTATATTATTGTAATGGAACCCTCCAAACTCTAGGTATTTCTTTAACATTGGTTATTATACCGTCCAGAGGAGGGAGAGAGATTTCCTCCACTTGAGGTTAACAGCACCACCGCCAGATCAGCTCCAAAAATGTATACAACAAGAAAGGGGGGAAAGAAAAATGAGAGAAAAGGGGGAGAGCAGGGTATGATCCCCAATCTACACCCCAATCTCACCCCCAATGCGTAATTCCAAAAGTCCCCAAACGGAGAGAGATGTGGCTTGGTCCAAGTGGGTCCGCAATAGGCTCCCAAGGGACCCTGGGGACAGCGGGATCAACCGCTAGAATCCCCGACGTCGGTGGTGCCTGGTATGCACAGAACTACCATCTGCAAGTGTGGCTAATGCCGGTTAACCCTATTGCCTATTGCGGACCCACTTGCACCAAGCCACAGCTCATAGCTCCCAACTGTCCCTAATTTTGAGGGACTCTCCCTCATTTTGAACAAAGTGCCTCTGTCCCTCCTGCCTCCTCATTTTTCCCTCATTTTGTTTGATCTATATAGTCGTATATAAAATGCACCAAACATCTATCAAAAAAGTGTTTTATTGTGCAAAACCATTCATCCAATTTCAAATGCTGCATTTGTAAATTCCAAAGGCCAATATAAAGCAATAAGAAGTAGTAATAAAGCATTTGTGGGTATAACCAATGATTTTTTTTTTTTTACAATTCTCCTTAAGGGGGTGTGTCCTATGCCTACATACTTTTGCCAATAGGTGTCCCTCATTCCTATCTCAGAAAGTTGGGAGGTATGCAGTTTGAATCTCGGGCGGTTCAGCAAGTTTGAAGATTCGTAGATTCAAACCATTAATGGGCAGATGATTGATCAACTTGGGTACAACCAGCCTGCCAGATTCACAATTATTGCAAGCGGCTGTTATAGCCACTGGCAATAATCATTGTCTTCTGGCGGAAAAAAAGACAATGGAAAAAGACAATGGCCCAACAGCAGGGATTCCTGCATCAACACTGTCTGTGTTGATTGGGGAATCAAGCAACTTTTTACGGGTTGAAGGAAAAAATTTGCTTTGTGTATGGCCCGCCTAAGAAATTTTTACATTATATTTTTCCTGGATATTTTTGTATGTACCTCTACATGCTTGGATTTGGATCTGTAAACTGATTCTGATTTCTTTCCTTTGTTGTACCTGTTAAAAATCTCAATAAGAATACAATTATACAAAATAAGCCTCTTTTCATAGCAATTTGTGCCACGTTAAATCATAGTTGGCTTGTCACAGCTCAAAGTCGTTATTTGCATAATGCATAAAAGAATTTGTTTTGGTAGATGAAATTCTTCTATCATTAAAGCGGAGTTCCACCCAAAAGTGGAACTTCCGCTTTAAAGGAAGGTGACCCCCTGACATGCCACAATTGGCATGTCATTTTTTTGGGGGGGGGGGCCCTGTTTTCACAGGGTCCCAGGTCCACTTCCTTTCCTAGAGCCGCTGAGCCGGAAGGAAGTTCACCTTCCTCCCCCTCCCTCTCGGCGATCTTCTGGGACACGTCACAGGTCCCAGAAGATACACCGGCCATTCACAGGGCGCAGCGCGACTCGTGCCCAGCTTTGAAGCGAAAGCCGGGTGCCCACACTTATGATGCCCCGTGTGCCCACTTTTGTGATGCTGGCGCCACCGAGGGGAGGGGGAGAAGAGCGAGCCCTCAGGCGACTGCCTCGCTGGAGCCTGGGACACGTTTTGTAGCTGCTGACTTTTAACTGGGTGGAACTCCGCTTTAAAAGGATACGAGTATGTTCTTTAACCACTTCAGCCCCGGAAGGATTTCCCACTTTAGGACCAGAGCCCTTTTTGTGATTCGGCGCTGCGTCGCTTTAACTGACATTTGCGCGGTCGTGCGACGTTGTACCCAAACGAAATTTGCGTCCTTTTTTTCCCACAAACAGAGCTTTCTTCTGGTGGTATTTGATCATCGCTGTGTCATTTCTGATCGCCGCTATGAACAAAAGAAGAGCGACAATTTTGCAAAAAAAACCCAAATTTCTTACTTTTTGCTAAAATACAAATCCAAAAAAAAAAAATATAAAAAAACATTTTTTTTCACCGTTTTTGGCCGATTTATATTCTTCCTCATATTTGCGATAAAAAAATCGCAATCGGCGTTGATTGTTTTGCGCAAAAGTGGCCGCGTTTACGGATGATGAGAATTCATTTTTGGGGTTTTTATTTATTTTTTACTAGTAATGGCGGCGATCTGCGATTTTTAACGGTACTGCGGTATTGGGGCGGACATGTCAGACCATTTTGACACTTTTTTGGGACCATTGGCATTTATACAGCGATCAGTGCTATAAAAATGCACTGATTACTGTGTAAATGCCATTGGCAGTGAAGGGATTAACCTGCAGGGGGAGCTCTAAGTGTTAACTGTGTTCCCTGGGCGTGTTCTAACTGTGGGTGGAATGCCCTAGCAGCTTCAGTGTAGAGGAAGGCTGTGATCACAGCCCTTCCCCCTCTCACAGAACGGAGGTCCGTGTTTACCTACATGGACCTCCGTTCTTTCACTCCGGGGGGGGGGCATCGCGGGTAGCCGGCGGCGATCGAGGCCGCCGCACCCGCTCCCTGGCCCCCCGAACACAGTGAGCGCGCGGCGCGCCTCCGGTGGCGCACGCGCGCTCACAGTGCACGATCTGGCAGCCGCCGTCATATGACGGCGATTTGCGATATCGCACCACTTTGTCGCCATCAACCTGCGGTTGGCGGTTGGCAAGTGGTTAAAGTGATTGTAAACAATTAACTTGTAAAACAACCCATTCTGTTTAAAATTGAAATGAAAAGCAAACCATATGTGTATGGATAGAAAAAAAATCATTATAAATCCCTTTTACCCCTTTCTTAGAAGTGATCACATTCTCTCTGTTTTTAGCTGTATAAGAGCTGGGGGAGGAGAAACCGCTGCACTCTGAGCTTCACAGTGAAAGGCTGTGTGGGTGGGGAGTGTCAGGACAAGTCTGATCGTTAGAGAAGAACAAGCTGAGTTCCCAGCATCCATAGAGAACTTACTACGGTGTGCTCTCCTGCTTCTTATGTTCAATTTTTAATAGGAAAGCAGAGGGCCTGGCAGGAACACCAGGGATTTCACACAAATGAAGCAATGCAAAGAGAACAGGATAATTTTTCATACAAGTACATGATACAGCAGCCACATATCAGAAATATGAAATGTTGGGGTAACACATGCTTTAAGAGTGAAACCTCTTCAGTTTGCTTATTTCAGAATAGTGACAATTTCCCCATTGCATTGGTTGTATTGATTATATCCTTTACATGTTCCTTTGCATATTTGATTTAATTGTTGACCATAGCTTATTAATATGTAGCCAGGAGTCCAGCAGTGCTCCTTTGGCATAGAGACATTTGTGCCCATGGAATATTATGGAGGATTCCCCCTAGTGTTAGCTTGTTAAATAAGAATGGATCTGTGTAGGAGTGATGCTTTGTGGGACTTGTAGTGTGACAGAGGGAAAAGTCATCAGATCTGATATGGAAGGACTCCATTTCCCATCAGGCTGTGCTGTAGCGAGGGCTCCTGGGAGGAATAGTACTTTGTGGGAGAACTTATTTAAGTCAGAGGAGGAGCTTGCTGCGGCCTCTTTGGGACAGCCTGATCGATCAGCGGGGACCCTGTGTGTCTCTACAGCGGGATCCCGGCCTACATACAGTGATTAAACAGGCTAAATGTCTTCAGTGTCCCAGCAAGCTGCGGTGCTATAGCGTTCCAGGGGGTGATCTGCAGAGCCAGCTTACATCTGAATCCATTCCAGCAGCAGCAGCCACATTGATCGATCAGGGAGAGCTGCAAGGATGGCAGTGGAGGCCGTTTTTTCCCTGGGGCAAAGAGCACGTGTGTACTATCGGTTCCAGCGTCGTCATCATCATCATCTGAACAGCTGGACCGTCTGTCTGCCATCCTCTACTTGGTTTGGTGAGCGGGCTCAGGCCCATCCATAAGAGCACTTATTCTGTCCCTGCAGTCCTCCTTTAAAAGAATGTCTTAATCGCATCCTGGATTACAGTTACTGTATGCATTGGATTGCTGTTAGTTATCAGCTTATTCCACATGTCAGTGATCACTGGGAAGGTTGTTTAAAGCGGAGGTTCGAGGGCAAAAAAAAAAATTAAAAGTCAGCAGCTACACATACAGTAGCTGCTGACTTTTAATATTAGGACACTTACCTGTCCTGGAGTCCAGCGATGTCGGCACCTGCCGCCGATCTTCGGATCGGGGGACGGGTGCAGCCGCCTCCATCGCGGGTAAGGGAATCCGGACGTGTAAGCAGCACAGCTTCACGCCGGGCACCTTACTGCGCATGCGCGAGGCTCTGCCGTGCTCTGCTATGGCCAGGTGGCCAAAAGCAGAGCGAGCAGGGAGGAGAGAGCCGGGCTGCTGACGTCAGCAGCCGCGGCCACCAGCCAGAGCACCCGGATGTGTGGAAAAGGACACCTGTCTAAAGACAGGTGTCCTCTTCCCCCTCTCCCCTGAAAGGTGCCAAATGTGACACCTGAGGGGGGGAGGAATCCAACCAGCGGAAGTTCCACTTTAGGGTGGAACTCCGCTTTAATTCAGTGAAGCTTAACCTCTTTTGTCCCTCATCCCAAGGATTAGGGGACACCGTGATTTCAGGTACCTAACTTCCAATTAATATAAGCTGGCAGAAGAGCTACTGAACTTTGCAATACAGGATTGCTACAATCACAGCTACTCATCCTCCCACTTAGCCAGACTCAGGGCTGTTTACTTGGTGTTATTACATCCCCTAAGAACTCTCTGAACTAGAGCAGGAGGATTTAGATATATAACTACTACTGTTTACTTTAGTTGCACTAATATTGAGCTGAATTGCTATTGAGTGGTACTGTTTTGTTTCCATTCCATTGAATGGTATCAATTTACCCCGGGTTCACCGATTTCTATAGGATAATCATTACTTTATATTGACTCACTGCAAGTAATACATAGCTATATAATCCACAAGTGAACCAATTGGTAGTTGATTAAACTCAAATGGAGGAATTCTATTGGTGCACCTATTATAATTGCTGGTGAGTAGTAAGAAGTGGTGAATACTGTTTGAGTGGTCATCCCTTTCATTCATCAAATTTATCAAAGTTAATCTGTGTGTGTGTGTGAAGCTTTGTGAATCTTTATTTAAAGAACACTGTTAATTGTTGCTTCTTGAATTGTGACGTTCAGTATTCAAAAGTCATACTTTCATATAAAGAACAAGTAAATACTTTAAACTCAAACTTTGGTGTGGTCTCCATTACTGCAAGGGTGTTACCCTAATGGAGTTTTGCAATATGAGTAAACCCAGAGTGTCAGGGATGGTGGAGGACTTTCGGAGTGGGGAAGGCCAAGGGGGAATTGAATCTTTAAGCAACCCTCAAGGGGGCAACGCTACAAATAATAGAAGAGTGGGGCAGTAAGCATAATTAGCAAGGGCCCCTTCCAAATGTGAGAGAAGAGGATCCATGGGCAGTGTGGTTAAGAGAATCCATTAAATAGGACCTTCCAAAGCAGCACACTATCCCACTCAGCAAGCAGGGCCAGGTTAACATAGGGGCTATTAGAGCTGTAGCTCCAGGCCCCTACCTCAAGATAGACATATGCCAGTGAGTCATTAATGCTGTTTAGCTCTTCTCTGTGTGTGTACATGATTGTTATGTAAATCACGGGCGACAGGCACTATTGTTATGCAAATCATGGGTGGCCAAGGGCGCTAAAGTCATTTAAATATTGGATGGCAGGCGCTATTGTTATGCAAATCGCGGGCGGCTGCAGGCACTATTGTTATGTAAATCGTGGGTGGCCGACAGGCGCTATTATGTAAATCGCGGGCAGTGGACACTATTGTTATGTAAATTGAGGGCATGAGCTGAGTTCCACACAGCGTAGTGTAGCACACATAGAGGCTGACTCTTTTTTCTTCCCCACAGCTTTCATAAAACGCCCATTTCCTCCTAACTCCCACCCCTGCAGTGACAGTCTCACTCGCTAGGCACTCATGCTTGTCTTTTGCTTTTGGAGGGAGATGAGGAAGGATCCACACACTCTGATTGGCTGAGGGTACCATTTGTCAAATACACTAGCTTCACCCCCTGTATATCGGCAGTGCATGTGGGGGAGAATGAGTGGCACCAGAAAAAGCGGCGCCCCACGAGTGATGGGAGAGGGTGCAGTGCCCAGTCTACTTCTCATGCAATCAACAGATCTATCTGTTGTATGAGCAAGAGCATTCTACAGGGTGGGCCATTTATATGGATACACCTTAATAAAATGGGAATGGTTGGTGATATTAACTTCCTGTTTGTGGCACATTAGTATATGTGAGGGGGGAAACTTTTCAAGATGGGTGGTGACCATGGCGACCATTTTGAAGTCGGCCATTTTGAATCCAACTTTTGTTTTTTCAATAGGAAGAGGGTCATGTGACACATCAAACTTATTGGGAATTTCACAAGAAAAACAATGGTGTGCTTGGTTTTAACATAACTTTATTCTTTCATGAGTTATTTACAAGTTTCTGACCACTTATAAAATGTGTCCAATGTGCTGCCCATTGTGTTGGATTGTCAATGCAACCCTTTTCTCCCACTCTTCACACACTGATAGCAACACCGCAAGAGAAATGCTAGCACAGGCTTCCAGTATCCGTAGTTTCAGGTGCTGCACATCTCGTATCTTCACAGTATAGACAATTGCCTTCAGATGACCCCAAAGATAAAAGTCTAAGGGGGTCAGATTGGGAGACCTTGGGGGCCATTCAACTGGCCCACGACGACCAATCCACTTTCCAGGAAACTGTTCATCTAGGAATGCTCGGACCTGACACCCATAATGTGGTGGTGCACCATCTTGCTGGAACTATGATGTCGGTGATAGGGAATTGCTGGCCATCAAGTCGGCTTTGGAGGAATGGCGGTACCTCCTGGAAGGAGCAGCTCACCCGGTATTGGTTTTTACTGACCATAAAAACCATAAAAAAACCATATGCTGTGAAGATACGAGATGTGCAGCACCTGAAACTACGGATACTGGAAGCCTGTGCTAGCATTTCTCCTGCGGTGTTGCTATCAGTGTGTGAAGAGTGGGAGAAGAGGGTTGCAGTGACAATCCAACACAAAGGGGCAGCACATTGAACACATTTTATAAGTGGTCAGAAACTTGTAAATAACTCATGAAAGAATAAAGTTACGTTAAAACCACATGTCTCACATGACCCTCTTCCTATTGAAAAAACAAAAGTTGGATTCAAAATGGCCGACTTCAAAATGGCCGCCATGGTCACCACCCATCTTGAAAAGTTTTCCCCCTCACAAATACTAATGTGCCACAAACAGGAAGTTAATATCACCAACCATTCCCATTTTATTAAGGTGTATCCATATAAATGGCCCACCCTGTACATTACATGACGGTGAGCCATAAATGTTGATTGTTACTTTCCCACACTGCAAAGTAAATGATGTGTTTTGTGCAAACATCTTCTAGCTGAAAAGGTGACAGGAGCAAGAATGATCACCATAGTGAAGATATAAGAAAAAAAATCATGACATCTGAACATCTTCCAGTAAATTTTAAGTGCATTCCTCCCTTACTATATTGGCAAGCTTTGTACATATTGTTTTTTTACCTTTAGGAAGAAGGATGCAGACTCATCACAAGTACAGGGAGAAAACAATTATTCTGTGTTCTGTTTACACCATGCATGAGCTACATTTTTATTGCAGCAAAAGGCACACCACACCAGCACATACCATGCAACAGTCTTTCATTAATTTTGACTAGATTTAAAAAAGGAAAAATGTAAACAATGCAAAGCAATGAACCAATGAATTGATTATCTTTATAGTGAGTGTAAGGCAGGCCAGACATTACTCTTTTCTTTTTTTTTTTTATTCAACCAGCGTGTTGAATGAAAAAAAAGAGCGGATTCCCCCGTCCACATAATCACTCCTGATGTGCTTTTATATTTTGCTGGTGGGGAGCAGAGTACAATGATCAGTGCTGCTGGCTATAGCTGGCGGCACTGATCATTTGACGATCGATAGATCAATTTGTGTACAACAAGCTAGCCTGTACAGTGTACATGAATAGAAATTTGCCCAATGCCTGCTGAATTGGCCAAATTTTGATCCATGTATGGCCGGCTTTAACAAAACCCCCAACCATAACAATATATACCATAGCTAACCAAATCAGTGGGGAGCCACAGGGCAATGAGCTGAGGGGGACTAGTCATTCTGTATGGGGTCACAAGATTACTGCCGGCTGCCTGCTGCAATATCAGTCCCTGCACTGTGCTGATAAATTGTGGAAGGAGGAGAACAATGTGCCCAAAAACATTTTGTTGATGGCGTCTACCGATAGCAAGCTCCCTAACAAAGGTGTGCTGACAGCAGTTGTGATATCAGTTTAAACAGCTGGCAGCACAGAGTCACTGGCTCTCCAGAAATGAAACTGCTACACACATCCACTGAACCCTTTCCTGCATTTTAGCCACAGTACATGTAGTGATATCACAGCAGGTGGGACAACCGCAAGCTCTACCACTGGTCCAGGCTGACCAGAAGCACTAATTACTGCAGGAGAGGGTAGTGGATTTGCTGGCATTCTCTGTGAAAAGTGGGATCAGCGGCCCTGAATCTGGAGGAGGAGCTTCTTGAGTCAGGAGTCTGCTGAGAAAAATATACCTCTGGAGGAAGCTAGTGGTACCATTGTAAAACATACCTCTGGATGAAGCTAGTGGTAACATTGTAAAATATACCTCTGGAGGAAGCTAGTGGTAACATTGTAAAATATACCTCTGGAGGAAGCTAGTGGTAACATTGTAAAATATACCTCTGGAGGAAGCCAGTGGTAACATTGTAAAGTATACCTGTGGAGGAAGCCAGTGGTAACATTGATAAGGTTTCATAATCATAAAACTTCCCTCCAACCCCATTTTCATTACAGTCCACCACCTCCATACCAACTCACCTTCTCTACACAGTTACAGTATCTCCCACCCACCTCTCGCTGGTCACTGTGCCTCTCTACCAACTACTTTACTTTACAGATCACAGCACCTCTGAATGCAACCCTCTCCTCCTCCTTATGCTACCTCCAGTCTACCCATCTTTTACCTCTCCCAGAACTTCCCTCCTATCCATCTCTTCCCACTCTGTTTCATTACACTGCCTTTGTACCATGCATCTCTCACCCTTCAGGTCACAGCACCTACCTTTCCGCCTCATACACCCCACCTTACCCACCTCAACACCCACTTGTCAACCCTTCCCCTTTTCCTATGGTGTGTGTGTGTATGGGGGGGGGGGTGCAGCTTGGTATCTTTGCCTTGGGCACTGGGTGGCCTTGTCCCAGCACTGGTGGCAGACGGCATTGACATGTAAATCGTAGGGCATATTTATAGGTATATCATCACCACTGATGAATGCTGCCGACATTGGGGGTGTAAACATGCCCTGTCTGCCACTGTCACTGAGCCTGCCATCAGTCTGTACTGCAAAGGCGAGCAGATGGGGAAGGGGGATGTCCAGAGGTAACAGAGAAAGGATTACAGTTTGGAGCGTTCGCTCTCTATTTTCAGTGTACATAAAATCATAAGTATTGACAGTGCTTGATTTGTAAAATAATGATTGTGCTGAGGTTTTATATGTCCCTGGGACTCTGGCTTGCAGGATGGCAATATCAGTATGTTTTATGAGTACAAGAAGGCTTTTGTTTTGTTGAACTATGACCCTTTAAACCCCTTCCACTCTTACCCCATTGTGGACCCACCCACAGTTTGCAGTGTTACGCTACAAAAGCCCCATTACTATTTTACTTAACCACTTCAGCCCCAGAAGGATTTCACACTTTAGGACCAGAGCACTTTTTGAGATTCGGCACTGCGTCGCTTTAACTGACAATTTCGCGGTCGTGCGACGTTGTACCCAAACAAAATTTGCGTCCTTTTTTCCCACAAATAGAGCTTTCTTTTGGTGGTATTTGATCACCACTGCATCATTTCTGATCGCCGCTATAAACAAAAGAAGAGCGACAATTTTGCAAAAAAACTCAAATTTCTTACTTTTTGCCAAAATACAAATAAAAAAAAATATAAAAAAACAGTATTTTTTCAACGGTTTTGGCCGATTTTATATTCTTCCTCATATGTGTGATAAAAAAAATCGCAATCGGCGTTTATTGATTTGTTTGCGCAAAAGTTGCCGCGTTTACGGATGATGAGAATTAATTTTTGGGGTTTTTATTTTTTATTTATTTTTTACTAGTAATGGCGGCGATCTGCGATTTTTAGCGGTACTGCGATATTGGGGCGGACATGTCGGACCATTTTGACACTTTTTTTGGACCATTGGCATTTATACAGCTATCAGTGCTATAAAATACACTGATTACTGTGTAAATGCCATTGGCAGTGAAGGGGTTAACCTGGGGGGGGGGGCGCTCTAAGGGTTAACTGTGTTCCCTGGGCTTGTTCTAACTGTATGGGGGCTGCCCTAGCAGGGGAAGGGGAGTGATCACAGCTTCCATATAGAGGAAGGCTGTGATCAGAGCCCTTCCCCCTCTCACAGAACGGACATCCGTGTTTACACGGACCTCCGTTCTTTCACTCCGGGGGGGGGGCATCGCGGGTAGCCGGCGGAGATAGAGTCCGCCGCACCCGCTCCCTGGCCCCCCCCGGACACAGTGAGCGTGCGAGCGTGGTCACAGTGCATGATCTCGCAGCCGCCGTCATATGACGCCGGTTTGCGATATCGAACCACCTTGTCGTCGTCAACCTGCGGTTGGCGGTCGGCAAGTGGTTAAGCTACCCAGAGGCACCCCCTCTCTCTCCCCCATCTCTTACCCTCCTCTCTCTCACTCCCCCCTTTCTTTCAGCCCCCCTCTCTCTCATCCACCCTTACCCCTATCTCTATTTAATTTAATGTGTTTTAATAAATTATTTATTTTAACAAAAATTGTTTGTGTTTTCATTTTATTTATTCCCAAAAAAGGCCCACCAAAATCCTCAGCACCAGGCCCATGATGCTCTTAATCTGGCCCTGCCAGCAAGACAACGTAGTTGTGCAGCAAGGGTGTATTTTCGGTTATTTCACAAGTCTTTGGCTAGCTGAAGAGTTAGCCATTTAATTCTAGGGTATTGTTTTTTTCAAATCAATTCTATAAAATTAATTTTTTTTGAACTGCAGAAAATGTGATCGCAGTATATCCTGTATATTGTGCTATTCTTCTATTTATGTTTTCACCCTATATCTGCATGATAGAGTACATTCCCTCTGTAGCCTGGAGTATTCTGTATTGCACTGAGAAGGTGTCACAGGACCAGTTTGAACTATTCTCTGCCCATTTCTTCCCCACTGCACTTCCCTTTGATCAGCCCGCCAGCACGATTCTTCCAGTTTGTGCTGATGCCACTTCTCCTCCCTCCAAAGCCTTGAAGCTCATCTCATCAGGAGCCCTGGTGTTCCGCTGACACCCTCCCTTTGCTGTTCCTGGCTCAACTTCTTGGGCTGCAGCAATTGACTAGCAGTTGATCCTGGAAAATAGTCTGTTTCCTGACAGTGCCAAGCAGCAGCTCCTTGTGTCCTCCCACAACTCGCAGAGCTGCTTCTCATTTTCACAAGGAATTGTCTTTTCATCACCTCCAGAGTGACCACAGAACATTGCTCTTTATGAGCCACTGTGACCACCCAGCTAGCACCGCATTTATTTAAACATGAAAAAAATAAGTAGCTAGATTATTAAATAACCGCAATTAAAAATGCTGTCAATATGGCTTTAAAGGGAATCGTTCATCAAAAACAAATTTTACTCAATTTGATTAAGTATGTAGGGAAAACATGCAGATGTAAGTGCATTTTGTAGTGGAAATAGTTTGTTTTTATCAAAGGAGAATTTTATTTATTGAATGAGATGTATGTGTCCTTCAGCTGATTAGAAATAAGGTGCCCCCACAAGGCTAAAAGCCTCTGTTCAAAAGTTGAACACCAATATGTCAAGATTTTAATTTTATCATGAGGGTAAACTTCTAGTATAGTCTAGTATTCAAGATGAAGATATGTGAGTGTTGCATCATTCCTTTAGCTCCAACTGTTTAAAGTACTGCAGTGCATTTCATGAGCACAAGAAAAACAAGAAGCTGTTTTTTTTTCTTCATTTTTTAGCTAATTTTAAAGTACTTTGAGAAGGTGATGTTAAGAGGAGTGGGGTTAGTGCTGCAGCCAGCCCCCGATGACGTGCCACCAGATCTGTCCCTCTGCTGCTGTGTGTTTGCACCTGGAGTATGAAATGAGGAAGTCCCGGGAGGTTACCACTGTTGCCTGAGCAAGAATGGCAGTGTGTGTGTGGGGGGTTCTTGAATAAAAACATTTTTAGAAAATTAAAAAACGCTTTTAAATATTGCTTGTGGGTTGGGGGGTAGTGCAGGGAGAAAAGGTCCAATTTGGGGCGTAAAGGTCCATTTTTAAAGAGCAACCCCAGAATCGCAAGGTCTACAAGTTGGAGAAATCTGCCAAGTTAGGTACTCCACTCCCCCCACCACCCTTCCTCCAACCCCCATGATTGTAAGCTCTAAGGAGCAGGCAGGGTCCTCTGATTCCTCCTGTATTGAAGTGTATTGTAATTGTACTGTCTTCCCTCATGTTGTAAAGCACTGCACAAACTGTTGGTGCTATATAAATTTGGTATAATAATAATAATGAGACAGTCCGCTCTAAAATGTATTAAAGCCCAACTCCATCCAAAACCTTCTCTTTTTTTGGGGGGGGGGGGGATGGGCGGGGCATGGAATGGTTAGTACATCTGTGACGTTTTTATCACTGTCTTGTTTAGGAGTCTTCTTCTAATTTTCTGCATATGACGGGTGTCACCTTTACCCCCTTTGCTTCTTGCCCAGGCCAATTTTTAGCTTTCAGAGCTGTTGCAATTTGAATGACAATTGCACGATCATACAACATTGTACCAAAACTAAATTTTTTATAATTTTGTTCACACAAATAGAGCTTTCTTTTGGTCATATTCAATCACCACCGGGTTTTTTCTTTTTTGCTAAAAACCGATTTTTTTCTAGTCTTCTTCATAAATTTAGCCCAAAATGTATTCTGCTACATTTCTTTGGTGAAAATAACCCAAATCAGTGTATATTATTTAATCTGTGTGAAAGTTATAGAGTCTACAAACTATGGGATATATTTGAAAATTGATTAATCCTGATGTACTGACAGATCTTATGTCTTAAGGCCCTAAAATGCCAGGACAGTACAAATACCCCCCAAATGACCCCTTTTTGAAAAGTAGACTGTCCAAGGTATTTAGTAAGAGGCATGGTGGGTTTTTTGAAGTTTTTGTCATCATTTTTTGGAAAATCAAAAAAAAAAGTTTCACTTTTTTATATTTTTTTCCATACTGTCAAAAGTGCAGTACAGTATCATCATATAACTGGTGTGGCAGTGATCAGGGACACTGAGTAGTGACAGTACAAAAAAAAAAAAATATATATATATATATATATATATATATATATATATTTTTGTTTTTTGCATTTTCAATTTTTTGATATTTTTATTTTCTTTGCCATTTTTCTTAACACTCTGTAACATTGTTCTTCTCAGGGTAAGTGATCATGATTTTTTATTTTATTTTACACATTTAATTTGCTTATACTGTAGCAATGTATATGCTAGCCTTTTACTAAATGAAACTGAATCATTCAGTCTGTTTTGTCGTGATTAGCTGTGATTGGTCAAAGCTAATTACATGGCACGGATGTTCTAGCAACACATTTGTACATATTGGATGGCTTGAAAAGAAGCCATCCATTGTGCACAACTGTCATGTGATCTGCTGTGATCCGTCATCGGCTGTGTCCCGTGGAAATGGCCGATGACAGATCTCCTGCCACTGGGGATCCTGACAGGATGTCATATGACGTCCAGTCAGGATGGGAAAGACACTGCCCCGTCGTCATTTGTCTATAGCCTGGGCGTGAAATGGTTAAAGTGCATGAAATTGTCCCTCATGGGGACACAGACTACAATAAAAGCAACTTTCAACAACAGCAGGGAAGGTTTAGAACAGTGGTTCTCAACTCCGGTCCTCAGGACCCACCAACAGGCCAGATTTTAAGTATTACCTTGGGGAGATGCAGACTAGAATACTGCAATCACTGAGCAGCAAATTATATCACCTGTGATGTATTTCAGTTATCCTGCAAACCTGGCCTGTTTGGGGGTCCCGAGGACTGGAGTTGAGAACCACTGGTTTAGAACCTCTGTCAGGTGGTATTGATCTCTGTGTGCCCAGAGAGAGGTTTCCCTTTATTTGCGGACCAGGTTATAGGTACCAGACAAAACACAAGGGAAATTTCCTTTATGGCGACATAGGCAACAGCAGTGGCGGTCCGTCCATAGAGGGCGCATGGGCACCGCCCCCATACATGCCTCAGGCCCCCTGATCAACATATCAGGGCGCCGGACTATGGATTCCAATGGGGGAGGTTGTTTTTTTGAAGCACGTGATTAGAAGCCAGAGGTTATAATAGATGTAAAAAAAGGGTGGAAAGGGTGGAGGGTGGGTGGAGGCCCACCCAGACCATAGCAAATACATTTTTGCTATTTTCACACTAAAGTTCCTCTCCGCCAATCAGGAGACAGGCCAAAGTGTCAGGCAATCCTATTGGATGCCTAGCGCTTAGGAGGAACAGAGAGGAGACACGCGGTGGAGGGAGGAGCGGACACCGGAGCCCCCGGGAGAGTAGGAGAGGACACCACAGCCCGCCAGCCCTAGATCGGGTACGTGCCTGACCGCCAGCCGCCTGGGGGGGTGGCGGGGTTGTCAATGCCGCGCCGCCAGCCTCCCGGTGATCCTGACATTAGCACACTTCCTGTTCTATGTTGAATACACCCACTTGTATTTTATCTATAGAGGAGCAGTACTATCATCCTTGGACAGGCTATAGAGCACCTCCCCATCTTCTCTTTTTCATAACATAGCAGGAGGTGTCCAGGTCACAAGGATACTCTAAGGCAGTCCGTACACGGTTCGAATTCTGGTCGGTTCAGCAGGAACCTGCTGAGATTTGAACCGTGTATGGGCAGGCTGAATGTACCAAGTTGAGCGACTACGTTTTACCTGCATGACATCTTTGATGTTCGGACACAGATGGTATGACATGGACATCCTGTTACTTCTCGGGATTTGGCCACAGTCCATAGTGGATTGGATGCACGGAGACCATACAGAGGCTGTAGTGTGTGGGTAGCCCTTGCTGGACATTCATCACAGTGAACTTTGAAGGATATCTTCATGCTGTTTGATCTTGTCCAGGTGTATCGAGGAGTGGTGAGATACATTGGAACCGTATATTATCTTTGTTACCATACCCAACCCCTTATCGAATATACTCTGCAGCAGTTCCCTTCACCTTTCACGCCAGCTCCTTGTCTCAGCGGCTTCCCGATTTCAGTCTAGTGCCAGGCATACTAGCTATTTCACGTAATTAACAGAACTGTGTTACTCTTTATATCAGCAAACTTTCACTGGCACTTTGTGAACATTTCAGGACTGTCCCGCATTGCATATTGATATGGCTTACCATCAGGGATAAATTAATAAACTCAAGGAATGCCACTGTGACCTTATACCTAACGTATTGTTTATTTAGGACTCGGGACTAGTTCCTATATCTGGGGCATCACCTGTTGTCTAATTAAATACCAATCTAGCCATGCTTGTGGATGGATGGTTGTCTGTGGTACAGTGCATCCAGAAAGTATTCACAGCGCTTCACTTTTGTTATGTTACAGCCTTATTCCAAAATAAATTAAATTCATTATTTTCCTCAAAATTCTACAAACAATACCCCATAATGACAACGTGAAAGAAGTTTGTTTGAATTCTTTGCAAATGTATTAAAAATAAAAAACGAACAAAAATAACATGAACATTTCTCAATACGTTGTTGAAGCACCTTTGGCGCCAATTACAGCCCCAAGCCTTTTTGAGTATGATGCTACAAGCTTGGCACACCTATTGTTGGGCAGTTTCTCCCATTATTCTTTGTAGGACCTCTCAAGCTCCATCAGGTTGGATAGACACACCCATTTTCAGATCTCTCCAGCGATGTTCAAATTGGGTCCAAGTCTGGGCTCTGGCTGGGCCACTAAAGGACATTCACAGAGTTGTCCTGTAGCCACTCCTTTGTTATCTTGGCTGTGTGCTTAGGGTCTTGTCCTGTTGGAAGATAAACTTCAGCCCAGTCTGAGGTCCAGAGCACTCTGAAGCAGGTTTTCATCAAGGATGTCTCTGTACATTGCTGCACTCATCTTTCTCTCAATCCTGACTAGTCTCCCAGCTCCTGTCGCTGAAAAACATCCCCACAGCATGATGCTGCCACCACCATGCTTCACTGTAGGGATGGTATTGGCCAGGTGATGAGCAGTGCCTGGTTTCCTCCAGACATGATGCTTGCCATTCAGGCCAAAGAGTTCAATCTTTGTTTCATCAGACCAGTGGATTTTAATTCTCATGGTCTGAGAGTTATTCAGGTGTCTTTTGGCAAACTCCAGGCAGGCTGTCATGTGCCTTTTACTGAGAAGTGGCTTCCATCTGGCCACTCTACCATACAGGCCTGATTGGTGGAGTGCTGCAGAGATGGTTGTTCTTCTGGAAGTTTCTCCTCTCTCCCCAGAGAAATGCTGAAGCTCTGTCAGAGTGACCATTGACTTCTTGGTTACCTCCCTGACTAAGGCCCTTCTCGATCACTCAGTTTGGACGGGTGGCCCGCTCTAGGAAGAGTCCTGGTGGTTCCAAACTTCTTCCATTTACGGATGATGGAGGCCACCATGCTCATTGGGACCTTCAATGCTGCAGAAATGTTTCTGTACCCTTCCCCAGATCTGTGCTTCAATACAATCCTGTCTTGGAGGTCCACAGACAATTCTTTGGACTTCATGGCTTGGTTTGTGCTCTGACATGCACTGCTAACTGTGGGACCTTCTATAGACAGGAGTGTGCCTCTCCAAATCATGTCCAATCAACTGAATTTACCACAGGTGGACTCCAATCAAGTTGTAGAAACATCTCAAGGATGATCAGTGGAAACAGGATACACCTGAGCTCAATTTTGAGTGTCATGGCAAAGGCTGTAAATACTTACATGTGATTTTTTTTCTGTTTTTATTTTTAATACATTTGCAAAGATTTCAAATAAACTTCTTTCACATTGTCATTATGGGGTATTGTTTGTAGAATTTTGAGCAAAATAATGAATTTATTCCATTTTAGAATAAGGCTATAACATAACAAAATGTGGAAAAAGTGAAGCGCTGTAAATACTTTCCCAATGCACTGTAGCCACCTGTGTCTTTTGACAACGTTGTACATTTTTAACTTGTTTGCAATGGTGGAAGGTTTTTTACCATTTGTATTTTTCAATAAAGCCATTATATATTTTTTTTTCAGTGCTGGTTCATCCTCTGACGAAATTCTTGTGGACCTTTAGTCCATTTATGATATGCTTCAGGCAATCTAGAAGACCACACTCCTCTCTCATCTTATTGTGGAAGGTAGAGCTACAGTAACAACTTTTACCTTTTGTTTTATGCTCAAGTTTTACCTGTGATTATGGCTAGTGGTTGCTATATATGTGACTTTCCATTGAAATGAATATGTTTTGACTTGTCATGCGACTTTGTGTCACACGCCACAGCAAGTCGCATGAGAAGTTGCAGCAATGTGAACCATAGATAAAATGAGAAGATCTCATTTGTGGGGAACCTACATTTAAAACCTGATCATTTATAACCCTTCCCTACTTTGAAGTTATGCTTTATGTCCTTTATATCCTACAGCATGCTTACTATGGTATTACAGGTATGAAATGCATATCAGCTGAGCTACAATATGTATTTTTCCAACAAACTTCATAACAGGCCATGTAGTTATACCCATACCTCCCAACTTTTTGAGATGGGAACAAGGGACACCTATTAGCAAAAGTATGTAAGCATAGGACACACCATCTTAAAAGAGAATTATACAAAAAAAAAAAATGATTAGTTAAACCCGCAAGTGCTTTTTTTTTTTTTTTTTTATATATTTGGGCTGATATGATCAGCCTCTCTCCCCTGGGGCTTCTCCCTGAGAGGGGGCATATGTGTTATCAGGTCTCAGCAAGTGCTATGGGCTGAGGATCTGAAGGAAAATTGCTTGAAAAAGCTTACCTGTGTGTAGCAATGTGCCCCCTCAGGGGTGGCTGGTAGTTGTGGTTCACCTCTCTGCTGTCCTCAATCACACCATATATCACACATGCAGAGTCACGGAACAGGCCGGCACTGGTTTTTGGTTGTTTTATTCAGGGGGAAAATGGTAACACTGGAATGCCCCAACAAATTGGTTTTTGGGACCCTCTAATACACGATGGTATATACACACTTCTACTTCCTCCAGCACTTCACTTGATGACCGTTACTCTTCTCACTTCTCTCCAGCACTTCACTTAGTTTCCCGGCCTGAAAGGAAATTTAGCAGGCCTACTTGACTCCTCTTCCTTCACCACAGCTAGCACATGGTGAGGCCTGCACTTCAGTCAGCAGGACCTCCGAACCACTCCTTACAGGCCAGGGTCAGGGACCCCTCAAGTGTAGTTAACTACGTTAGTGCTAGATGGACCTTTGATGGACTACAATTCCCAGCCCATCCCTCTTCCAGGCCACACCGGCCTGCTTTCCTCTCAGTGACACTCCTTCCCCTGACTGGCTCCTGAGGCCTCCACAGACCGTCCACTATTCCTCTCCCAGCCTGCTCCAGCCTTTCCTCCAGCTCCCAGGGTCTGTCACTCACCAACTCCAGTGGATTCTTTAAAGTGTCCTCAGTAGCACCTCTGCTGTTCTCCTGTTCCCCTGTGCTGCTCCAGGAATCAACTCCACACCTGAACCTCCAGGCCTCAAGGTCGCCCCCCAGACTGGGGGCTCCCTCCCGGGTAGGGGCCTCCACAGCACCTTTGCTACATCTTCACCACTTCCACCCGAACTCTCCTCCCCCTGCTGGGCAGATCACTGTATTTAAGGAGGCCTGCCCCCTGCCAACCCTAGTTGGGGATTGGTCAGTGCTCCTTAATATACAGCAGAAAGTGACACTCCTCATCCATCCCCTCTTTCCAGCACTTTCTGGAACCAAAGGGAGGAGTACCCAAGTGGTGTCCCTTCCTGTAATCTCCAGCTTTACTCTGAGCCACTCCCATGCCAGATCAAAACACCCAGGCCTGCACTTTATGTCAGGCCTGACTAAATTTTGCCTCTCCTAGCAAAAATACCTCTCTACAAAAACACCTACACTATGGGGGGCTACACGTGGAAGCTGCAAAGGAGCTGGACAGAAGCTGCCCCTGGACATTGTGAGTATTTTGTCTATAGTCTCAGGTGTTTAAATAGTTACTTCTCAAGGACTGTGACTGCTCTCATATGGTCTGATATATATTGACTATCCCCTCTTCTTTCAGCATTATACATACCTCCCAAGTTTTTGAGACAGAAATGAGGGATACCCATTAGTAAAGGTATATGGGCATAGGACACACCCCCTCCCATGCCCCCTTAAAGGAGAATTATAGAAAAAATGATTAGTTACACCCACAAGTGCTCTTTCTACCACTACTATTCTTTCATATTGGCTTTTGAAATTTACAGATACAGACATTTAGAATTTGGATAAAAGGTTTAGCACTGGGATACACTTTTTGAAAGATAAATATTGCATTTTATTGCTAACTATATAGATCAGACCAAAATGAGGGACAAATGAGCAGGACAGAGGGACAGCCCCTCAAAATCAGTGACAGTTGGGAGCTATGTTATAAATCAGATAGGGGATATTGAATATTCCAGGCAGTGAACTGTGATTTAATCATGTGTAGACTGTTAACTCATTAGGTTTAGAGTTTGGGAATTTTCGATAAACTGATCTATATGCTTTTTTTCTGGATTATTGTATGGATGCAAAAGTGAAGCTTTTCAATAGGCCTATCTTTTATTAGCAAGAAGTTGTTAAACAGACTGCTGTGAATATCAGTTAAAAGTACCAGTAACCCAACAGGTTACTGATAAAACTAGATTCATTGATAGTACAAATAAGGCTCCCTCTTATGCAGGGCCATCTTAATAGGATTATGGGCCCCTGGGCAAAGTAATGCACCGGGGCCCCTTCAAGCCTGCCCCAATTTTCGCACTTACTCCACAGAATAAGCCCACGTAACTTCCCCGGGGCCACGTAATGAAACGGGTCCCCGGGTATTAGGATAATTCTACCGGGACGTATTCTCCCTCGGAATAAACATGATAGTTACTTAGATCAAAATAGTCATTGGACAACCCAATGACCATGAAAATTGACTATAAGTGTCGTCAGACAAATTGTTGAAGAACGATTATTTTCTATCCGGATAACTTTTCGAAGTGAAAACGTAGGTATGTTATTAGGTCTTTTTTTCGTATATCTAGTCAAATAGCTTTTAAGGGTTTGAGATTTGGATTACTCAATTGTCAGATGTGTACTAATTTAGTGTCAAGTGACGGACCTTATAAGTTATAGGG
>BLSH010286256.1:1024208-1036948 GCA_018402905.1 Glandirana rugosa | reverse complement strand
AGATGGTCAGAGACTGCAGACATAGTACAGGAGATGGTCAGAGACTGCAGACATAGTACAGGAGATGGTCAGAGACTGCAGACATAGTACAGGAGATGGTCAAAGACTGCAGACATAGTACAGGAGACGGTCAGACACTGCGGACATAGTACAAGAGACAGTCAGAGACTGCAGACATAGTACAGGAGACGGTCAGACACTGCGAACATAGTACAAGAGACAGTCAGAGACTGCAGACATAGTACAGGAGATGGTCTGAGACTGTGGACATGGCACACGAGACGATCAGAGACTTCATACATAGCCCAAGAGGATAAGGACCTAGTGGGCAACCCCCGATCCGATCCCTGATTCCAGGGGGGGGCAATTGCCCCCCCCTTGCCCCTATCTGCGGACGCCCATGGCCCCGCGGCCAGTGCTGCTCTGAAGCATAGACCAGGTCTATACACCTGTATACCAAGCACTGGATTGCAGTGCTCTGTGAGTGTTTTACCTTTATTTTAATAAATAAATAGACATCATCTAGCAAAGAGCACTATATATTCTTTTTACTTACATGTATGTGAAACGTGCCAATTGCTGATATGGAAAGGTATGAAGCCGGAGACCAGTGAAGAGATAAACTTACTATATACGGTCTCATCCACTGGATACATTCTTATTAGTGGTCCCGGCTTAAGGGAACAAGTGTATTTGAGCCTTGTCATGAGGATCTATCTGTAGAGGTGAGCTGCTAGCACTACCAATGGTGGAAGATCTGCACTGAGGCACTTTAAGGCTGGATTCACACCTATGCATTTTTAGTGCTTGTTGAATTCTTGCAGATTTGCACTGCAGGACATGTTCCATAGGAAACCACGTTAAATGGACTGCAGTTCAAATCTGCAAAATGCAAAAAGCGCAAAAATGCATAGGTGTGAATCCAGCCTAAGAGCTCATGTTTTCTCACCCTTCAGACACTACAGTGGTGTTCACTGATTTTATGGACTTATGATGCTCTATGGACTCCTTTCTTAATTTTTTCTATCTTATATTGATTGTGTGGGATTTGATGAATTGACCAATAGTGTTCAGTTGTTTTTTAATTTATAGTATTTGCGCTGATTGATTTGTCTATAGTACAATTTAAGAACTGCCTATGAATCATGTCCATAATGAGATCCTGTTGCTGCCAGAAGATGGCCCAAAGTTTCTCTTGTCATTGGGTCGTATTGCTCTTAAACCTCTTCTCTTCCACACATGGCCTGTAAATCAGATTTAATATGAACCAAACTCTCCCACTGCATTCTAACTCCAGTTGTACTGAAATAAAGGGTGCACACAAAGCCGAGATGGGAGAAGAGGAGGGAGAATATTGCTTGGCTCACAATGAAACCACATTAAAAACAACCAAGCCTTTAAAATCCCTAATAAAAAGTTGCTGTATGGCTGTGTAATAAACGATCTGCTTTTAATAAATATTTGGCGGTTATTCTATCGGAGCTCTGGTAACAAACAGTAGGCATGTTACAGAGATCTGGCTTAATTTGTTAGAAGATTTATGTGAACCATGTGTATTGGCATCTCATAATACCCTTTTATTGCCGTTTATTGCTAGAATCCTATCTGTAGCAGAGGGGTTAACCTGGCAAGCCAGAGAAGGGCTAAACGGTTTGCAACGCAATGCCAGAAAACCCGCTGTGAAGTGGGAAGATGGTTCATCACACAAAGCGTCCCGGTGTTGGGAATTATAAACACATGGCAACGTTTTGCAAAACACTTTCTCCCCCAATAAATAAACCTCTTAGGGATGCGAAACAGCGCAGAGGGAGTCACAAGTACAGATCTTGCTGGCAAGCCCTGGAACTGGTCTACTGTCAAATCTAGAGGCGGCGTGCTCTGGCCACGATTGTGTTGGCAAGGCAATGCACACAGCCTTGTACACGCTTCTTTTGAAAGACTGCAGCATTTATGGCTGCACATTATTGAGAATTGAAGAGATGCCCATACTGTAGTCACAGCTGTCTCTGCACGTCTGTCTACTGTTCAAAGATAAAATTACTTGCACAGATGATTAAAGTGGAGGTCTGTGTATGATAACTGTTTAGATTGGTATAATTCATGGCATACATGGCGCAGGCAGACATGCTGGGTTTCAGCAGTATTCACAGCATTAATTCATTAAGAATTAGTACCATCCCTAAGACATAAGGCACATTACTAATATAAACTCAGAATAGGCTTTGCAGTCTTTTCTATTTTTTATTTGCACTAACATACAATTTTTCAGGACAAGCTTTCGGGGTGTGTCCCCTTCTTCAAGGTCCAAGCAGTACTGATTCACAAAAGTTTTAGGAGAATGTTAAAATCTCTGAGGGAAAGGAAAAAAAAAGGAAAAACAAACACACAAAAACCAATGTATATGGTGATGGTAATACAGTTAGCAGAAGAGTCACCGAGATAAGATTGGGGGGGGGGGCAGTCACAGAAGGGGTCATAAAACTGTTGTGTGATGGGTAAGGAAGCCTATATCTACATTTAGGCCGTTATTTTTTGTGTCAAAAAGAAGTATCATTCTTAGTTCGAACGTTTTCCTTTCCTGGATAGTTCTGAAATTCCCTTTAAGAACTAAGAAAATGAGGTTTTCAATAGTGTGGTCCGGCTGTGAGAAGTGATGTCCCACAGGTGTGCAGAAAAACTGTCTTCTTTATGTTCCTTGATGGAATGTCTGTGTAAATTCATCCTTGTTTGCAATTTCTGTCCTGTTTCCCCAACATAAGATGCTTTTTTTCTTTGAGGGAACCATGAATGCCAACATGTACTGTGACATACTGAAGCAGAGCATGATCCCCTCCCGTTGTAGACTGGGCCGCAGGGCAGTATTCCAACATAACGACCCCAAACACCTCCAAGACGACCACTGCCTTGCTAAAGAAGCTGAGGGTAAAGGTGATGGACTGGCCAAGCATGTCTCCAGACCTAAACCCTACTGAGCATCTGGGGGGGCATCATCAAATGGAAGGCGGAGGAGCGCAATGTCTCTAACATCCACCAACTCTGTGATGTCGTCATGGAGGAGTGGAAGAGGACTCCAGTGGCAACCTGTGAAGCTCTGGTGAATTCCACGCCCAAGGGAGTGCTGGAAAATAATGGTGGCCACACAAAATATTGACACTTTGGGCCCAATTTGAGCATTTTCACTTAGGGGTGTACTCACTTTTGTTGCCAGCGGTTTAGACATTATTGGCTGTGTGTTGAGTTATTTTCAGGGGACAGAAAATGTACACTGTTATACAAGCTGTACACTCACTACTTTACATTGTAGTAAAGTGTCATTTCCTCAGTTTTGTCAAATGAAAAGATATAATAAAATATTTACAAAAAAGTGAGGGGTGTACTCACTTTTGTGAGATACTGTATATACTAAATTTAGCCAGCTCAGTTTATGTGCTCTACATCAGCAAATTCTCTAAGCTGCATTCAGTCCGATTCTGTGCAGATTTTCACTCTCTCTGTCTGAGAGACAAGGAGACTGCATTAAGCGGCATTGGGAAGATGTGACTAACAAAGTTGCAGGCTTGGGAGCTGGGGTTCTTAGAGCAGCCTTTCTCAACGAAGGTTCTTCCAGAGGTTGTTAGGGGTTACTTGAGCAATTTCTGCCACTCCAATAAATAATCACTGACACCAATGATATTTTTTAGTTGTCTGTAAAGGGAAGCATTCTTCCCATTGAGTTCTACTGTAAGGAACATTCTTCAAACTGATCACTGGCCATTCTCTTACTCACTGTTCCAATAACTATTATATAAGGGGATGCTTCCCCCACTGATCACCAATGCAAGAGGACCCTTCAACACTGATGACTAATGTAATGGGGAATCTTACTGATCACCAATGTAAGGCAAACATACACTGGCCACTATTGTAATAGACCACCAATGTAATGGGGTAACTTTTCACTGGCCACCATAGAAATACAGAATTTTCCAATTGAACACCAAAGTTAAGGAAGACTGCAGTTTTCATTGTCTGCATTAACTTTCTAGTCATTATTATTGCTATTATCATTATTACTATTAGTATTATTCATGTCATTTATTATTACTGAAAATAATTTTGTTGTATAAAGCAGGCTGTGTGGTAATATACGAAGTGCATCACATTCTTTATTCTCCTACTAATGTTCTGTGTGCTAAAGATATAGTAATTATTAGCAGGGGTCCCCAGAAATCTGAAGGTTACTTCAAGGGTTCTTCCATGATAAAACAGCTAAGAAAGGCTGTCCTAGGGCATACAATGGTTGGCAGCATATTGATTTTAAAGCAACCCTGTCACTAAAGCCCCGTACATGCAGTGCAACGGTCTTATGAAAACGGTCGTACGACCGCTTGTTGTATGATCATCGGACCGTTAGTATGTGCGATCAGAACAGCCGAAGTGCAACGGTCGTACAACAGAAGTTGGATGAGCAGACTAGAAAACTTTGCTTGTACAACAAGCGGTCATACGACCGTTGTATCGTGTGTACAGAGAAGTTGGTCCAACAAGTTGTATGTGCTAAACAGGCATGCTGAGAAGTCAGGAACGCCCGCAAGTGTCCATTTGTGTAAACCTACGTTCCTAATTCACAAATCACATTCACCTGAACTTCCTCTTTATACGCTCGTAACACGTTAGGCTTGGTCGTACGATCGCTTAGTGCATGTCAGTATGGCAGACATAACCGCCAACATACGATTTTGGATGTCCAGTCGTACGACCGTCGCATCGTGTGTACGAGGCTTAACTTAAACAATTGCAGGTAAAACACAAAGAAATCAATTATTTGAAATGCTTACTTGCTCTTTTTAATTTTTAATTTACTTGCAATGTGCTTTTGAACTTGCAAGGGAAAATGAATGGACTCCATGGCCAAATTTACAAAGAAAGTGGATCCCATTGATCAGAAACTATCTATTTTCTGACTTTGACTACCGCCTATTTAAACAAACTACTTTAACCACTTAAACATACAACAAAAACCCCCTACATCCATGGGCATCCGCAGAACTTTTTCCGGGGGGGGGGGGCATAATTTCAAGGTCATCCATGCTCTGCCCCCTTTTGACAATGTCATAATTACATTATCACGGTCAGAGACTGCAGACGTAGTACAGGAGATGGTCAGAGACTGCAGACATGATCCAGGAGATGGTCAGAGACTGCAGACGTGATACAGGAGATGGTCGGAGACTGCAGACGTGATACAGGAGACAGTCAGAGACTGCGGACATGATACAGGAGATGGTCAGAAACTGCAGACATGGTACAGGAGACAGTCAGGGACTGCAGGCATGGTACAGGAGACGGTCTGAGACTGCGGACATTGTACAGGAGATGGTCAGAGACTGCAGACATAGTACATGATACGGTCAGAGACTGCAGACATGGAACAGGAGACAGTCAGAAACTGCATACATAGCACAGGAGACAGTCAGAGACTGCATACATAGCACAGGAGACAGAGACTGTGGACATGGTACAGGAAACGATCAGACACTGCATACATGGTCCAAGAGACTGTCAGAAACTGCATACATGGCTTAAGAGGATAAGGACCTAGTGGGGAACCCCTGATCTGATCCCTGATTCCAGGGGGGGCAATTGCCCCCCCTTGCCCCTACCTGCGGACGCCCATGCCTACATCACAGATCTCCATGTCATTATTTCTACCTTTACCGTTTTCCTATAGTAACCCTTCTCTTCATTAATTCACAACTTTTTATTTTATTATATACCTTGATACGGCACCATAGCCTCTAAGTGATGCATCTTTGGCTACTATTGTTCATTTATTTGATGGATTCAACATGCAATGTACTATGACTAATGTGATAGAAGCTTTCTGCAATATTCCCAAATACATGTTTGTGTCTATTAGGTTGGACCCATGCATGTAATCACTTAGTTATCATGTAATGTCTGTCTTAGTGCTTGTAAAACTCAATAGAAACTTGCAGAAAAAACATTGGGGTTTGTAAAACTTCCAATTTAAAGGTGACACCTGCTTTGATCATTGGTAAATGCATTGCCTAATTCTACATTGTGTTTTTAACTGTACTGGCTAAGGAAGCTTTAGGAAGGAAAATAGGACATTGAGCTGCATTCAGGACAAACACTTGTGTGACAGAATACTGGAACCGGTGTGTAGTTATACCCATTCTCTCACAATTTGTAGGTGAGCGAACATAGGGATTTTAATGCATTGAAGACTAGAAAACATAATGGGATTGATTTACTAAAACGGGAGAGGCAAAAGTGTGGTGCAGCTGTACATGGAAGCCAATCTGCTTCTAACTTCAGCCTGTTCAATTAAGCTTTAACGAAAAAAAAAAAATGGGAGCTGATTGGTTGCTATGCAGAACTGAACTGGATTTTGCATTCTCCAGGTTTATTAAATCAACCCCAATTTATCGGCCTTTGAGCTAAAAATTCTGGAATGTGCTACATAAACATCATTGGCTAAGTATTCTTTTTTTTTTTTTTAAAGTAGAGGGTAAGGAGAGCTTACTAGTTTCTGCAGAGTGGACACACTCCGCTCTGCTCTATGGGTTGCTGGGTCTTATGGACTCCAACGTCCATTTACAACCAAACTACCCTCTGATCCAATCTACCTAGATCAGTGGTTCTCAACTCAGGTCCTCAGGACCCACCAACAGGCCAGATTTTAAGTATTACCTTGGGGAGATGCAGACTAGAATACTGCAATCACTGAGCAGCAAATGATATCACCTGTGATGTATTTCAGTTATCCTGCAAACCTGGCCTGTTAGTGGGTCCTGAGGACCGGAGTTGAGAACCACTGGCCTAGATGGAGGAGGACCAATCTCCTTTCTCTTTGTTTTTAGCCGATTGGATGTAGAAGGGTGTAAGTCCATAGGGGTGAATGGATTCTGATCAGGGCAGCCTGAAAAACTGCTATGTGTACCTGATTGGAACGGTCATGTGAAAGGGCCTAAGGCCCCTTTCACATGATCGGAGCGCTCGGATCCGTCTGTCAGTTTTTCAGACAGATCCGAGAAGGCTACCCATAGACCTCTATGGGCAGTTGGATGTCAGCGGAGACGTGTCCGCTGACTTTCGATCCGACATGATCCGCTCAAAATAGATGTATGGGTGATAGGTTCACCCATCCGTCTAGCGGATCAGATTGGATGAGATCGGATGAAAACGGACAGGCGGATCCATTTCCATCCGATCTCCCCATAGAGGAAAGTGGGGTGCTGACAGGTCCGTCCCTGCACAGAGTGCAGAGACGGAGCTGTCATCCACCAGCTCAGCGGAGATCATCGGATCGATCTCCCACTGAGCTGGCGGACCCCTTTGAGCAGATCCGCTCAGTGTGAAAGGGGCCTTATAGAGGGAACAATGACCATCAGTATAGGTTTTTTTGCCATTACTATTGAGTGTTTCTACTGAAAACTACCACTGGGTGTTTTCTTTTGAATTGGCAGGAACATTTTCACTAATGTGCCAAAGACCAGGCACTGGCAATCTATGGGTGATTTTTTTTAACCATTTCAGCTTGTGTTCTTTTATACCATGTACCAGGACAATTTTTACATTTTAGCTATGGGTCTATTGATTTGATGGTCATTTATTATTACTTTAGCAATACTTCTGGTTCTAAAGTAATGCATACATCATGTTTCTTGGCACAAACAAGGCTTTCTTTTACCAATATTGTCTCGCAGAAATTAGATTAAAAAAAAAAAAACATTTTTGTTAGAAAATAAAACAGGAAATACAACAGTAGTGTAAGTACAAAATTTCCAAGACGGCATCCACAATTACCATGAACATCAACAGATGACATCTTACAGAAATTAAGTTATTTTCTAAGCAAGCTGCAGTTATAAAGAAGTAAAAAAAATCAATACATTAAAAAAATGTTGTTTTTCAGGGCCAGTGAAAGTTTTGAAACAACTAGTGTTACTGCAAATAAAAAGTGCAAATTGTATTATTTCAGGGCCCGTTCACACAGGGGCGACTTGCGTTCTGACTTGAGTCGCCCCAAGTCACTTCACATCTGAAATCCCATTTTTTTTTTTTTATAATCAAGATTTATTGAGTTTTCACAAAAACACAAAAACAAAAACGTAGCTCAATGTTAATAAAATAGGTAGAGAAATGGCAATACATAACCATCATGTCAAAAGAATAAAACTAAGAATAAATCATATAAGACTTGCCAATTGAAACCTGGAGAGTGAAAAATAAGAAAAAGAGAAAAAAAAAAAAAGAAAAATGAAAATATAAAATATATAATATATAAATAAAAATAAAGAAAACAACAAGAATAAAAATAAAAAAGGGGAAAAATTAGGGGTTGAACCAAAATTAGACATAGGTGGAACAAAAATAAGCACCCTTCATTACCCATCGGGGGGCGACACAGACTCTCAGTGGAAAGCAGGGCATGTGGGGCTCAAAATACAATGCCGTGAGACTACAAGCGAAAATCACTGCAGGGTAGCCCCAGAGCCCCCACCCCGGCCGAGCCACCAGGACCCCCCCCCCCACGCCATCAGCAAGTTGGGCGTCACGAAAAGGGGGAGAGGGAAGGCCCAGGCAAGCACAGCCAGGGGAGGGCGCAACCCAATCAGGGTCCTTGGCCGCACCCGAGCAAGGATAAAGCAAACTGATCCCACATCCGAGTCAGTCATCTGAAATCCCATTTAAGTGAATGGGAGCCATCTTAAAGCGGTTGTATACCCCCAAAAGGCATTTTTACCTACAATAAGGCTTACCTGTAGGTAAAATGAATATCTCCTAAACCTGTACGGTTTAGGAAATATTCCACTTGCATACAGCCGCTAACGTCACGGTGCATGCGCAGTAATGTCCTGGCGAAGGCCCAGCGCATATCGTAGGACCTTGCCGGAAAGTCTGCCAGAAAGATAGGCTCCCGTGTGCATGCACGGGGGTGATGTCTCGTGGCTCCGACCACTCACAGTGCCGGAGCCACGAACCCGGAAGAGTCCCCACAGGGAAGATGTCAGCTCCCTCTGCAGGGACCAGGCAGCCCTGCGGGAGCTTCGTTCTGAGGTAAGTATTTCATAATGAGCTAGTATGCGGTGCATACTAGCTCATTACGCCTTTCCCTTGCAGTTTTTTTTTTTTTTCGGTAGACAACCATTTAATGTACACTACTGAAGTCGCTCCGACTTCAGAAAAGGTTCCTAAACGACTTGAAGGCAACTTCTATCCGAATTGTGCCAATAGAATTCAATAGAAGTCATCTCCAAGTCAGATCCCCATCTACATGGAAGCGAATTTACAGTGAAAATAATAGAATTTATCTAGGGCAATCCCCTCCCTCCCTTCTCTGATTGGCCACAGGCAAAGTCGCCAGGCATGAAGTCGCGCTGTAAGTTGCCTGAAGTTGCACGGCAAGTCGCCTAGCAAGGCCTGCCTAGGTCGGATCGCCCCTGTGTGAACGGACCCTCATTTGTTCCATGTATAAAAAATATAATAAAAAATATATTTGTGGTACAAAACATAGCGATGTTATTTACACATAAAATACACGCAGTTGTTCCTATTACAAACCCAATCAAACAAAATCAAAAGGTTACATAAAAAATGGTAATTGCCTGGAAAAGGAGATAAGGGCGTTAATTATGGCTGATAATTGTTAACATTTATAATGGGTTAAATAGGTCATACTTTTTATTACTTATGTGGTTGCTTTAACATAGATTATATGTAGATTACATGACAGTCTAAATATGTTGAAACTATTTTATTAACCACTTACCAACCGGAAGGTTTTGCAGCTTTAGGACCAGAGCACTTTTTGCGATTCGGCGCTGCGTCGCTTTGACTGACAATTGCGCGGTCGTGCGACATTGTACCCAAACAAAATTTGCGTCCTTTTTTCCCACAAATAGAGCTTTCTTTTGGTGGTATTTGATCGCCTCTGCGTCATTTCTTATCGCCGCTATAAACAAAAGAAGAGCGACCATTTTGCAAAAAAACCCTAATTTCTTACTTTTTGCTAAAATTCAAATCCAAAAAAAAAAATATAAAAAAACATTTTTTTTCACAGTTTTTGGCCGATTTATATTCTTCATCATATTTGCAATAAAAAAAATTGCAATCGGCGTTTATTGATTGGTTTGCGCAAAAGTGGCCGCGTTTACGGATGGTGAGAATTTATTTCTGGGGTTTTTATTTTTTTTTTATTTTTTACTAGTAATGGCGGCGATCTGCGATTTTTAGCGGTACTGCGATATTGGGGGGGACATGTCGGACCATTTTGACACTTTTTTGGGACCAATGACATTTATTCAGCGATCAGAAATTTAAATGTCCACTGATTACTGTGTAAATGTCATTGGCAGTGAAGGGGTTAACCTGCAGGGGGCGATCTAGGGGTTAACTGTGTTCCCTGGGCCCCACTGACAGGGCGGGGAACCGCCGTGTTTACATCGACGGATCCCTGTTCTTTTCCCTGTAGCCGCTCATCGCGGCTCGCCAGCGGACATCGGGTCCGCCCGAGCCGCGGGCACACTCCTCAGGAGTGCGGCGGGTGCGCCAAAATGCGAATCGCCGCTTATTTACGGCGATTCGCGCAGGGCTCCCCGACTGCCGCCGTGAAAAGACGGCGCGCGGTCGGGAAGCAGTTAATGTTTGCTTGCATCATTTACACTGGAGCTGCCGAAGGACAGAGAGGGACCCAACTGTCGCAAAACGGCCACGGCTGAGAGGGCGAGGGTATACAAGGTAAGGGGCAAAGGAATTTGAATTACTTTTTTTTTTTTTTGGAGTATATCTTGTACACACAAGGCTTCTAACATGTTACATAAATCTCCTTACTGTCGAGGGAAAATCTACCGAAAAAAATAATTGTTGTAATATATATATATATTTAGAAACTGCGAAATTTGTGTTTGCAAGTTATACAGTTTAACCTCTTCACTACTGGGATATAGTCAAATGACGTCCGCAGATGCGATCTCCCATCCTGGGCGGCGTCATATGACATCCTCGGTATTTTGCCGCTACTGCCCATCCCCGATCAGGGTAAAGAGCCAATAAAATCTGTCTCTTTACCACGTGACCGGCTGTGTCCAATCACAGCCGGTCACTATGGAGATCCGCACTCCTGCCGCTCGTGCGTGCCCACGGGGGCGCGCGGTGTGGCGATGGGGGTTGGGGCTTGTCCCTCAAACAAAACCCAATCAGTGTAAAGAGCCAATGAAATTGGCTCTTTACCACGTAACCGGCTGTGTCTAGACACAACCGGTCACATGATGTAAACAAACCGCGGTAACGAGCTGTTACCGGATCTCCTCCTCACACACTGATCATGTGTGTGAGAAGGAGATTACGGTAACAGCTCGTTACCGCCTAGTGTACACTGATTGCCCCTCCAGTAATAAAGAGGACCTGTCACCATCCCATCAAAGTACCTGTCACAGCCCATTAGAGTACCTGTCACCTGCCCATCTGCGTACTGCACATCTGAGTACCTGTCACCTGCCCATCAGAGTACCCGAGTAACTGTCACCAGCCCATCAAAGTACCCGAGTACCTGTCACCAGCCCATCTGAGTACCTGTCACCTGCCCATCAGAGTACCCGAGTACCTGTCACCTCACCTGCCCATCAGAGTACCCAAGTACCTGTCACCAACCCATCAGAGTACCCGAGTACCTGTCATCAGCCCATTCGAGTACCTGTCACCAGCCCATCTGAGTACCTGAGTACCCAAGTACCTGTTAACAGCCCATCTGAGTACCCGAGTACCTGTCACTAGCCCATCAAAATACATGCGTACCTGTGACCAGCCCATCTGAGTACCCGAGTACCTGTCACCAGCCCATCTGAGTACCCGAGTACCTGTCACCAGTGCTTCAAAGTACCCGAATACCTGTCACCAGCCCATCAGAGTACTCGAGTAGTGGTTCAATGATATTGAGGCCAGGAGACTGAGATGGTCACTCCAGAACCTTCACTTTATTCTGCTGTAACCAATGACCGGTCAACTTGGCCTTGTGTTTTGGATCATTGTCATGTTGGAAAAACGGTCGCCGGAAAAATGTCATCTTGTTCACCAGCCGGAACCGAACGTGACGATCTGATATTGCAAACTGGGACCAAGAAGCGCCTGAAGCCACCGGCATTTCAGCTGTGCCAACACATTGCGGACTGGACGGTCGTATTCCTCTTCCCTCTGACCCTACTGGAGATCCTTGGATATAGCCAGCAGTGGCTCACACTGCAATGCGGTTTTATCCACCTTGTTTGTGAGTAATATCATCCACGGTTTTAATAAATTACTTTTTTTAAATGGTTTACACTTAGAGGCGCACCTGTTTGTTTTTTATGTTGAAATGTCCATGTACGTCCCATGCGCAGCTTCCTGGCTGATGAATACAAATGTTCCTCCAGTATTTTTTTATAACCTACTGCATTCATCTTGCCATCAATTTTGACCAAATTTCCTGTGCCTTTATAGCTCATATTCCCAAAACATCAGCGATCCACCTCCGTGTTTCACAGGCCTTGTTGACTCCTCTCCAAATGTAGGGTTTATGGTTGTGGCCAAAAAGCTCAATTTTGGTCTCATCACTCCAATTGACTTTGTGCCAGAAGGTTTTAGGTTTGTCTCTGTGCTGTTTGGCGTATTGTAAGCGGGATATTTTGTGGTATTTGCATAGTAATGGATTTCTTCTGGTGACTCGACCATGCAGCCCATCTTTCTTCAAGTGCCTC
>BLSH010286256.1:996222-1014210 GCA_018402905.1 Glandirana rugosa | reverse complement strand
CAGATCCCACCCAGTTTTGCTATTTTCACACTACAGTTCCTCTCCGCCAATCAGGACGCAGGTCGTGAGACCTGTTTCCAGATTGGCCAACACGTTAGGTGATCCTATTGGATGCCTAGTGCTTAGGAGCAACAGGTGGAAGACACATGGGCGCGGGAGTAGCAGACACCGGAGCTGCTGCCCGCATCCCACCCTGGGAGAGGAGGAGAGGACACAGAAGCACGCCAGCCATAGATCAGGTAGGTGTCGCAATGCCGTCCTCCCGGGGGGGCGGGGGTCAGTGCCACACCGTGGCCTCGCGGGGTGCCTGCTGTGTGTCACGCCACAGTCTGCACGGGGGGGGGGGTGTTATCAGTGTCACGCCACAGTCTGCCGGGGGTAGGGTGTGCTGCTGTCAGTGTCGCCCCCCCAAGAGAAAAACCCACCAGCCGCCACTGCCACAGAATAATGACGGCCATTAGTTTCCAAGGAGCATACAGGTGGCATATGTGGTTTAAGCAAAAAAAAGAACAACCTGCTTAGGTTATATAGTGTGGCTACATAGAGGCGTGTAAATCACAAGGCTGGCTGCACAGATTTGGAAAGCATTTGGCAGGCACCCAGGCATCTCAGCTGATAAATCCACTCCCTTCTTACAGCTGTGCTTAAAAAAACAAAATAAAAAAAACTATAGTAGGCAAAAGAAAAAGAAAGTGATCATGTGGATGGAAGGAATCAATAAGTTATAGCTACTTAAATTTTACTAAAAAAGGTAAAATGCCTAAAAGCCGCAGTATAGAGAAAGATGAGCAAGCCCATTGGAGACATGTACACTTCTTGTGGTTCTATCACGCTGCACATTCTGAAAATAAACCTTTGTTGTATTGTGCAATGTGGGAAGCATCACACTGCCATGACCAGAAGTTACACATATGGCAGAATTTTACGGAAGGTTACCGGTTATTAGAAATGACTGGATGAGAGCTGCGGTCAGAAATGCACGTGATGCTCCTTGGTCATTCTTATGCTGGTAGGTCATTCACACCAAACTTTCGTCACAAAGCAATTGTGAAATAATTAGGAGGTACTGTGTAATACAGCATGCAACACGACAATTTGAATACTTATTATTAAATTGATCTTAGCAACAGAAGGGGTGTGGTTTGCACACTTTTAGGCCTCATACACATGGGCGTTTTGGACGCCGGCGTTTGTAGGCGGTTTTTGCAGCTCTCCATGTTATTTAATGGCCCTCTAAAAACGCCGGCGTTTGTGAGCAGTAGAGGGCGTCAGCGTTAGTGAGCTGTATTTAGAACGCGTTCTGTAGCTGTAGCGTTTTGGCGTTTTTTGACGCCAATCGGCATAACGCTCGCTAACGCCATACCGGCGTTAACAAACGTTTTTTGACGCCGGCGTTTTTAGTTTGAGAAATAGCAGAGGTCTGATTTATTTTTAAACACGCCTATTGACGCCGATGCTCACTAACGCCGGTAAAAACGCAGATTTTTTTTCAAAACGTCAGACCCAACATTTTGCCTATTTTTTCACAGACGCCCGTGTGTATGAGGCCTTAAAGGAAAATTTTAGGCTAAGTTCACACTAGCCCATTTTTCATTTTTTCTTCTGGATCCATTTAAATGGCTGAGCTGTGATGACGTTACTCCCACGCATGTGCAACGCAGCCACGATCCCGACACAGCACTCTGAATGGATGGCATATGCCTTCCCCCGGGTTAAATGATACCCACAGCTACTGTAGCCTTGTGCCCTCATGTGGCTTGAGCTCATAGTACAATGCTTCATATAGCAATGCTCATACGCCAAAATGTGAGCACCTTTCAATGTGACAATGAGGACCACCTGCCATAGACACTGGAGTATAACAAGAGGTAACCTGCTCGTCATAGAAAACAGCTAGTTTATGCCTGTGATTTGGATATTTACATTTTTGTAAAATTAAAGTGGTTGTAAACCCTCTCATATACTCATGGGTGGCACTGAAGGGCCCTGATGAAGTGGCACTGATGACGAGGCACTAATATGCAGCACTGATGGGCACTGATAGGCAGCACTGATGGTCACTGATAGGTGGCACTGATGGGCGCTGAAAGGCAGTACTGATTGGCATCACTGATGGGCACAAATCAGCATCACTGATGGGTACAGATTGGCATCACTGATGGGGGCTGACTGGCATCACTGCTGAGCACTGTTGGGGCTGCACTAATAATCAAGACACTGATAATCAGTTCCCTGATTATCTGTACAGGTCTCCCCTGTGAGGAGATGTCGCTGATCGGCTCTCCTCGCCTCACACTGACAGTGTGTGGTGAAGAGAGCCAATAACCGGCATTTCCTTGTTTACATGTGATCAGCTGTGATTGGACACATGAGCAAAGGGCTGCGTTATTGGCTCTTTACCTAGATCGGGGTTGCGCCTGTGGGAGTGCAAGTGCAGTGAAACTTTGGCAACGCCATAGGACGTCATCTCAGAACAAGAGAGCACCCCACCCACCGTCATTTGTCTATATGGCGGGCAGATGTGCTGTGAAGGTTTGGTGACGCCATATGACGTCATCTCAGAACAAGAGAGCACCCCACCCACCGTCATTTGTCTATATGGCGGGCAGATGTGCTGTGAAGGTTTGGTGACGCCATATGACGTCATCTCGGAACAAGAGAGCACCCCACCCACCGTCCTTTGTCTATATGGCGGGCAGAAGGTAGTTATAATATACCCAGTGAAATGACTGGCCTCAGGTGATACACAGAGGTTAATCAAACTATCCTACATAAGTTGTACCTGTTTATCTGCAGTCTTTTCTTCTTTACAGCCATTCAAAATGCTGAATTTATAAGCTTCTTTGAAAGTTCAGAAAAACAGAGCTGAAATTACATACTGCAGAGCTCTGTGTGGAGCGCTCTGAGAGCTAATTGGTGGGAAGGGACACCCTCCCCCCCCCCCCTCCCACCTCCCTTTCACACAGCACACAGGAACACAGCTGAGGCAGTCTATCTGCTGGAGGTCCCTCCCCTGTCACCATTTTTCTCTTGGTGTCAGGAAAACTCGTCAGAAGTGATTCATGCTGATAGAGGAACGCAGACAGAAATGACACTGGGTGCTCTTACATGGGGCAAGTAAACACAATAGAGGGATATGTTTTGGTCATATTTCATTCCTGAGGTTTACAACCACTTTAAATTTGGCAAGGGTGAAGGACAGGAGGGAATTGAAGGAAGTTGGATATTAAAGCTAAACTAAATGATGTTAGGTCAAAGTAATGGCTTCCCCTGCTAGGAGGCTCCACCCCTTTACAAAATTGCTCCAATCTGCACTGCAGCCCCAGAACTTGTATTGCACTTCTGGTGTGCGCTGTGGGAACCATGGAAATGTCGCGTTACCCCATAGCCGGAAGTAACAGTGTTTTGGTGGTGATTAAGCATTGGGGTGGAAATATTTCCTTCCGGTGCCTACAGTCAAAAAAAAACTTTCTTTGCCTAATTCAGGCAAAGTACGGGGATTTTACAGAATTATTCAGCCTTTTTTGTTAAGAAGAAAAAGTCTGTGTCAGGGATACATATTGCAACGGTGAAGTAAAGTACATTGCAGGGTACCGCTAACGGTATTACATTTATTGCATTTCCTGCTTCCTGTGTGCTGGGTGAGGATGTTTGCCAGTCCCAAGGTTGTAATAAGAGCTGCAAATGAACGGCGTGAGCAAAATGCAACACTTGTGGGGGGTCGCTGTATACAAATAAAGTGCACAGAACGCCTCCAAGTGCAATGGTTACAAGAAAGATCATTATATTTATAACTTTGTGGCAATTTTAGAAAATCAAACCTGGCTGCAGACTAAAATAGAAAAGTCATTTTAGTTGCATTAAATTAAAAGATGGCCTGTGAACCAATCAGATCTGTTGTGTAATATGTTCAAATGAAACATAACAGCTGCAGTGTACACCGACCATTCCAAACTATGCTGATAAGTGTATTTTAACCTCTTCGTATCCTCGCCATAGCCGATTGACGGCTACAGCGCGGATCTAAATTGCCAGGAGGTTGTCAATAGAAGTCCTTCCCTTTGGCTCGTGCGTGAGCGTGCCCGCGGGTCGGGCAGACTCGATGTCCGCCGGAGACCCGCGATCTGGTCACAGAGCCAGAACGGGGAACCGCCGAAGTAAACACGGTGGTTTCCTGTTCTGTGAGGGGGGGCATAGCAGATCTATTGATTCCTGTAATCGGGATCAGTTAGATCTGTTATGTCCCTGTCAGCCCCGCCCCCACACAGTTAGAACACACCCAGGGAACACATTTAACCCCTTCACTGCCCCCTTAGTGTTAACCCTTTCCCTGCCAATGACATTTATACAGTAATCAGTGTCTATTTTTAGATCTGATCGCTGTATAAGTGTCCTTGGTCCCAAAAAAGTGTCAAAAACGTCAGACAAGTCCGCTGCAATATCGCAGTCCCAATAAAAATCGCAGATCACCGTCATTACCAGTAATTGCGCAACCCAATCAATATACGCTTATTGCAATTTTTTTTACCCAAAATACGTAGAAGAATATATATCAGCCTAAACTGAGGAATAAATTAGTTTTTTTATTTTTTATATTTGGATATTTATTATAGCAAAAAAATATATTTTTTTTTTTTCAAAATCATCGCTCTTTGTTTATAGCGCAAAAAATGAAAACCGCAGAGTTGATCAAATACCACCAAAAGAAAGCTCTATTTGTGGGAAAAAAAGGGCGCCAATTTTGTTTGGGTACAACGTCGCACGACCGCGCAATTGTCATTCAAATAGTGACAGCGCTGAAAACTGAAAATTGGTCCGGGCAGGAGGGGGTTTAAGTGCCCAGTAAGCAAGAGGTTAATTAAAGTGAAACACTGCTATAACTATTCGATTGTAAGCTCTTTTGAGCAGGGCCCTCTTAACCCTCTTTTATAACTGTACTGTCTCTCTTTTATTTTGTAAAACCGTTGGTGCTATATAAATCCTGTATAATAATAATAACGCTACAAAGCAACAGGTTTCCTTTAAAACTCTATTCTGCAGCAGCATATTCACATAATCTCTCTACACCTTCTGTTACCGAGGACAAGGGAAAACAGCCCTGTTTATAGTGGCTCTAAAGGCAGAAGGTTTTTTTTTAGCATAATGCATTCTGTGCAAGCAGGTCCCCCCAGATACTTACTAGAGCCTGATCTCTCTCCGCTCTCTCTCTTTCCTTTTTGGTTCAGACACCGCAGATACCGTCAATCACAGTCAGTGAGGAGGGAGCAGGGGGGGCAGGGCCGAGCTTTGCTCTGTGTGTCTGACGGACACACAGAGCTGGCTCAGGATCGAGCACGCACGAGTGCCCCATAACATGCCATGGGGACACTCAACAGGGAGGAGGAGCCAGGAACGCCAGCGGGGACCCAAGAAGAAGAGGACCGGGGCTGCTCTGTGCAAAATCATTGCACAGAGCAGGTAAGTATAGCATGTTTGTTATTTTTTTTTAAATAAAAAGTTTACCTTTAGAATCACTTTAAACTCTTGGATCTCCATTTCAACTCTACACTAGGCTGATTGTCTCCCAGCCCCTATGTGACAGTGCTGAACCAATCACATAGCCACATTTATATGCATTTATCCTTTAAGCTAGAGGTCGCCAAACTTTCTAAACAAAGGGCCAATTTACTATCCTTCAGATTTTAGGCTGGGCTGGATTGTGGCAAGTGGGTGTAAAAAATGCCCCAGCATCATTGGGAGTAAATAGTGCCACAGACTTGGTGGTCAAAATTACTGTGGTCATTAGAAGGAGGAATAGTGTCACATCATTAGTAATAGTGGGTGGAACAGTGCATCATAATTGGGATCAGTTGGAGGAATAGTGCCCATCATTGGTATCAGTGGGAGGAATAGTGCCCTATTGTTGGTATCAGTGGGAGGAAAATAGTGCCCCATTGTTGGTATCAGTGGGAGGAATAGTGCCCCATTATTTATTATCAGTGAAAGAATAGTGCCCCATTGTTGGTATCAGTGGGAGGAATAGTGCCCCATCATTGGTGTCATTTGGAGGAATAGTGCCCCATCATTGGTGTCAGTGAGAGGAATAGTGCCCCATCATTGGTGTCAGTGGGAGGAATAGTGCCCCATCATTGGTGTCAGTGGGAGGAATAGTGCCCCATCATTGGTGTCAGTGGGACGAATAGTGCCCCATCATTGATGTCAGTGGGAGGAATAGTGCCTCATCATTGGTGTCCGTGGGAGGAATAGTGCCCCATCATTGGTGTCAGTGGGAGGAATAGTGCCCCATCATTGGTGTCAGTGGGACGAATAGTGCCCCATCATTGGTGTCAGTGAGAGGAATAGTGCCCCATCATTGATGTCAGTGGGAGGAATAGTGCCTCATCATTGGTGTCAGTGGGAGGAATAGTGCCCCATCATTGGTGTCAGTGAGAGGAATAGTGCCCCATCATTGGTGTCAGTGGGAGGATTTATGCTCCACTGTTGGTCTCAGTGAGAGGAATTGTGCTTTGTATTAGTGGGAATGGAGGAATAGTGCCCGAAGGGGCGGATAAAGGGTAGCAAAGGGTTGCAGTTTGGAGACCACTGCTTTAAGCTGATCACATTTTCGGAGTACAAAATGCTTCTTTTATATGTAAGAAGTTTTGGGAGCCATTTGGAACAGATTTTTCTCTGGATTTTGCATTATTGGCAGGGAATAATTGGACAAGAGGAATAAATAACAGTCAATAATACTGCCTAAGTGACAGAACAACTGTAATGTATTTATTCCACCTAAAGGGCCTTGAAATATGAAATGCTTTGACAAAACATCACATCTTTCATTAGGCTCTAATTATGCATTTTTTTGCCATAAAGCTGTGTTTACATTCTTGACATGAAATCAGCTACTCTTTCAATATCATAGTGCAGGAGATTGCACATAAAAATATGCCTGACACAAAGAATATGATGGCAATAAAATGAGCTCTGCTCCCTTGCTGTCCATCTGTCAATCAATTCAGTGGATGCTGAACAAAAGAGGTGACTGATCTCTGCACATGAGAGGCCACTCTCTGACCCATATGTAAATAACAGGAAAACATCTGGATCGTATTTTATATGGAAGCTGGAAGCTTTTTTTTAAAGGCTATACTACTCTTGTGGGTCTCAGTAATGCACTTAGTTTTGCACTCATGTTAAAGCCCACTGCTGGCTGACATCAAAGAGTCACTCCAGTCTTTGGATGTATCTAAACAATAATTTCGAGATCCACCCAGATGCCTGACTGACAGCTGGCTCAGCCTCTCAGTGCCCTGCTGAGAGCCTGAGCCAGCCACTTCCGCCCCTTTCCTGCCCAGTGAACGCTAGAGGCAAGGCCAGATTAAGAGCATCATGGGCCTGGTTCTGAGGGTTTTGGTGGGCCTTTCATGCTCCCAACATTGTGGGAACAGTTTGGGGAATGCCCCTTCCCATTCCAACATGACTGCGCACCAGTGCACAAAGCAAGGTCCATAAAGACATGGATGAACGAGTTTGGGGTGGAGGAACTTAACTGGCCTGCACAGAGTCCTGACCTCAACCCAATAGAACACCTTTTGGCTGAATTAGAGTGGAGACTGCAAGCCAGCCTTCTCATCCACATCAATGCCTCACAAATGTGCTTCTGGAAGAATGGTCAAACATTCCCATAGACACATAAACCTTGTGGACAGCCTTCCCAGAAGAGTTGAAGCTGTTATAGCTGCAAAGGATGGGGCAACTCAATATTGAACCCTACGGACTAAGACTGGGATGCCATTAAAGTTCATGTGCGTGTAAAGGCAGGCATCCCAATACCTTTGCCTAGCTAGTGTATCTGCCAAGATTTGCAATGGTGGTGGAACCCTCCTACACATAAACACTACATTTAGACATAATTTAGATAAGGCCCTGAGTCGGGAGTTATGCTTAAAAACAGAGAGAGAACAAGCAACATCTCTACATGAAGTGACATGTTTGAGATTCGAACTCCGGGCCTGCGCAATGGTAGATGTAATTTGTACCTTGTGAGCCACGGGATTTCTGCATGTGGAGTCTCCTACACATACATACACATATACTTCATTTCTTGGAATGTATAGGAATTACTTTAGTCAGGAGTTTCTCTTCTTGATTTATTTTGTGATATTTGGTGTTTCTTGCTGTGTGTAGAATAGTAATGTTATCCTCAGATTTTTGGGAATGACATTTTTATTTCTGATGTTGGTACACATATCACATTTTTTGGGCTCAAATTAAAGTGGTTGTCAACTCTGGACAACCACTTTAACCTACAAGTAAGCCTATAATAAGGCTTACCTGTAAGTTCTCTGCATATCTCCTAAACCTGCACGGTTTAGGAGATATACAGTGTACTTGCATGTGCCGACATCATCGGTACATGCACAGTGAAGAAACGTCCTCCGTGCCGTTTCTTGACTGAGATCGTGCCACGATTGGCGGCTCCCGTGCGCATGCACGGGAATGACGTCACGCGGCTCCAGCCTGTCACAGAGCTGGAGATCACGGCCCCGGAAGGAAGAGGGGCAGAAGATGGACACGGCCTGGTGCGGTGACATTGCAGGCTTCCAATGCAGGTAAGTGACACATAATAGACTAGTGGGCGATGCATACTAGCCTATTATGCTTTTAAATTACAAGGGTAACAAAAAAGAAGTAAAACCCATCAGGGTTTACTTCCTTTTTAAGATCATTTGGAAAGCATAAAAAAAATAAAACAAATGGGACTCATTTTAAAGCGGAGGTCCGAGGTAGGAAAAAAAAATTAAAAGTCAGCAGCTACACATACAGTAGCTGCTGACTTTTAATATTAGGACACTTACCTGTCCTGGAGTCCAGCGATGTCGGCACCCGCCGCCGATCTTCGGATCAGGGGACGGGTGCAGCCGCCTCCATCGCGGGTAAGGGAACCCAGACGTGTAGCAGTACAGCTTCACACCGGGCACCTTACTGCACATGCGTGAGGCTCTGCCGCGCTCTGCTACTGGCCAGGCGGCCAGAAGCAGAGCGAGCAGGGAGGAGGGAGGCGGGCTGCCGGCCCGAGCTCCTGGATGTGTGGAAAAGGACACCTGTCTAAAGATAGGTGTCCTCTTCCCCCCCGAAAGGTGCCAAATGTGACACCTGAGGGGGGGAGGAATCCAACCAGCGGAAGTTCCACTTTTGGGTGGAACTCCGCTTTAAATTTCCATAAGCAATGGTATTGTTCTTGGTTTGTAAAGACACTTGTGTGAGTTTGGAGAAATATTTTTGTGAGATAGATATCAACAAATGAAAGTGACAGAGAAAAAAATATTTTAAAATTATATTATTTACATTCTACCATTCTTAAAAACAAAATAGATTATCAAAAGTGCAACATTGTTGCAAGGACAATTTATTTGAGAGAAAGATACTTTTCATCTCAACATGAAAAGGACTTCTTTGGGGAAGTTACAATTGTATTACAATGAATGGCTGAAAATTGCATTGCTCCAACTTTTACTCCCAAAAAACTCACAGCTCTCATTTTGGTATTTACTATAGCACCCTGTAATTACTCCATGGAAGCAAAACTTAGAGCAGTTTCAGGTCTGAGCATGCTCAGTTGTGATCAGCTGTGCTCTGCACCTAAGAGTAGAGACGGGGAATTTATCTCTTCTCAGACTTTTTAAGATATTTCAGTGTAGAAATCACTTTTTCATACAGTTTAAAAGCAGATTATGTTTAAACAATATCCCGCCAATTTTAGTACAATTTATGTGATTATATTATGCTCCAAACATTATTTCCATGTGCACTTCTCCAGGCCTTCACTGGAGTAAGGATTTGGGAGCTATCTGTTGCCTGGGCGCTATAGTGAATACCATTTTGGGGCTATTCGGAGCCATTTGTCGCTCAGTACCACAAATGTGCACCTGAGCACTATAGTAAATAATCCCCACAGAGTAATTGTTTTCTCTCTGTATTTATGGTGAGTCTGCATCCTTCTTCCTAAAGGTAAAAAAATATACAGTGCCTTGGGAAAGTATTCGGCCCCCTTTGAACTTTGCGACCTTTTGCCACATTTCAGGCTTCAAACATAAAGATATAAAACTGTATTTTTTTGTGAAGAATCAACAACAAGTGGGACACAATCATGAAGTGGAACGAAATTTATTGGATATTTAAAACTTTTTTAACAAATAAAAACCTGAAAAATTGGGCGTGCAAAATTATTCAGCCCCCTTAAGTTAATACTTTGTAGCGCCACCTTTTGCTGCGATTACAGCTGTAAGTTGCTTGGGGAAGTCTCTATCAGTTTTGCACATCGAGAAACTGAAATTTTTGCCCATTCCTCCTTGCAAAACAGCTCGAGCTCAGTGAGGTTGGATGGAGAGCGTTTGTGAACAGCAGTTTTCAGTTCTTTCCACAGATTCTCGATTGGATTCAGGTCTGGATTTTGACTTGGCCATTCTAACACCTGGATATGTTTATTTGTGAACCATTCCATTGTAGATTTTGCTTTATGTTTTGGATCATTGTCTTGTTGGAAGACAAATCTCAGTCCCAGTCTCAGGTCTTTTGCAGACTCCATCAGGTTTCCTTCCAGAATGGTCCTGTATTTGGCTCCATCCATCTTCCCATCAATTTTAACCATCTTCCCTGTCCCTGCTGAAGAAAAGCAGGCCCAAACCATGATGCTGCCACCACCATGTTTCACAGTGGGGATGGTGTGTTCAGGGTGATGAGCTGTGTTGCTTTTATGCCAAACATAACGTTTTGCATTGATGCCAAAAAGTTCGATTTTGGTTTCATCTGACCAGAGCACCTTCTTCCACATGTTTGGTGTGTCTCCCAGGTGGCTTGTGGCAAACTTTAAACTACACTTTTTATGGATATCTTTAAGAAATGGCTTTCTTCTTGCCACTCTTCCATAAAGGCCAGATTTGTGCAGTATACGACTGATTGTTGTCCTATGGACAGAGTCTCCCACCTCAGCTGTAGATCTCTACAGTTCATCCAGAGTGATCATGGGCCTCCTGGCTGCATCTCTGATCAGTCTTCTCCTTGTATGAGCTGAAAGTTTAGATGGACGGCCAGGTCTTGGTAGATTTGCAGTGGTCTGATACTCCTTCCATTTCAATATTATCGCTTGCACAGTGCTCCTTGGGATGTTTAAAGCTTGGGAAATCTTTTTGTATCCAAATCCGGCTTTAAACTTCTCCACAACAGTATCTCGGACCTGCCTGGTGTGTTCCTTGTTCTTCATGATGCTCTCTGCGCTTTAAACGGACCTCTGAGACTATCACAGTGCAGGTGCATTTATACGGAGACTTGATGACACATAGGTGGATTCTATTTATCATCATTAGTCATTGAGGTCAACATTGGATCATTCAGAGATCCCCACTGAACTTCTGGAGAGAGTTTGCTGCACTGAAAGTAAAGGGGCTGAATAATTTTGCACGCCCAATTTTTCAGTTTTTTATTTGTTAAAAAAGTTTGAAATATCCAATAAATTTCGTTCCACTTCATGATTGTGTCCCACTTGTTGTTGATTCTTCACAAAAAAAATTAGTTTTATATCTTTATGTTTGAAGCCTGAAATGTGGCAAAAGGTCGCAAAGTTCAAAGGGGGCCGAATACTTTCGCAAGGCACTGTATATATGTACCAAGCTTGCTTACAAAAGTGGGAGTTAGGATGAAATGGGTATTTTGTGAAAGCTGTGGGGAACGAACAAGTGTTAGCCTCTATGTTGTGCTACAATACACTGTGTGGAACTCCGCTGCCATCTGTGATTTACATAACAATAGCGCCTGCCGGGCCACCCGCGATTTACATAACAATAGCGCCTACCACCCTTAATTTACATAATAGCACCGGCCGTCCGAGCTAAACAGCATTGCCATGGGTCTATCTTGAGGTAGGGGCCTGGAGCAGCAGCTCCAATAGTCCCTATGTTAATCCGGCCCTGGCTAGAGGGATACTCAGAGCAGACCCAGGACCTGAGCGATCAGCGGTCAACATCGGAACGATGTTGTGGCCATATAAGTGAGTATAGAGGTTTTTGTTTTTTTTTATTAATGCACTTCTCCTTTTAAGTCAAAAGTCCAGGCACATATAAAAATACAAATTAGTGCAGATAAGTATTTATTTATAAATCATTATATGTATTTTCTGTGCAGATTGTACAGCTGAATGTTACTTGGTTTCAGCCTCTTGCAGTCCTTGATGCAGCTGTGCTCAGAAGGGTGATCAGACTGGGAGAGGGAGAGGCAGGATTGTGAATAAATCAGATGTGCTGCACACTGTGTTTACAATGGAACATGCTGACAGAAGAAGAGAGAAGGGTAAGCAGAGTGGTAACCTCACCAGTCTACTGTTGATCTTCCACTGTCCAGTTAGCATTCTGGGGGAGAAGAGTAGATTCCACTGTATTCCTTAAAGGCATGGTAAACAGTCTCACCTGCATAAGATGGACTTTGATCAAGAAGTTTCATAGCGTCCTTTGTTGACCTGTATTCACATCTTATAGTAAAGTTAATCCTAATATTCTCATGTCAGCAGTTTCTATTTGTGTTGAAACATGAGGTTCAAGGCATGTCGCTGTACAGGTTAATGCATGACCCCTGTCTGTGGTGTGAAACTTGATACTTCCTGTGGAGAAACTACATATCCCACAATACCTGGGACTCTCAATCAGTCACTGGTGCAGGAAATGCAGTGTTTCATCACACTAGCATTCTCACATTTGCTTGTGGTTGCATCACAGAGGTGATGGTGTGGCATGGATTGGATACATAAAAAATGATGTCCCTTTTGGATGAATAAGGACAAGCTAGCTGAAGCAATATATGGGTATAGGGGAATTGCCATGACACAACAAACTGCAGCCACAACATGTGAACCCAGCATTACAAAGCAAGGCAAAACAGGGAATATAACTGCACTAAGACCTGGTTAAAAAATAAAAATAAAACATTTGAAAGTATACAATGCCTTAAACTGCAAGTGGAGTCATCCACCTATCTGTGCTGTCTTATGGTGCTGTGTAAATCTCTGTCCTGGATGTACAGAAATATAAATACTTTAATAGGTAAAACAGTTACTTTTATATGTCTTTAATCTGTGCATGCAGCTGTGGGATTGTAATTTCACTTTAACATCAAAATATAAAAAACATGGTTGGTACATGTTCATTGATGTGTGTAAATTAAAGCAGTCTATAAACAGCATACCTAACACTTATTTCCACACATATTTATTGTGCTATGGCTGTTGTAAATTGTGATTTTTTTTTTTTTTTATGTGCCAATGGAGGAGACAAAGACCGCAATATATACTTGACAGGGGACCCTTACCAAAGCTTAAACAATATGCTGGAGTTGGTCTTTAAAAATTTGGAAACTTTGTAAATGCCCAGGCACACTCTTTAGAGCAGTGGTCTCTAAACTGTGGCTCGGGGGCCAGATGCAGCCCTTTATTTGCCTTTATCCAGCCCTCCAACATTTACACAGTGTATGGCTTGATAGAACAGAGGGGCTGGCATAATCTTTCTTTGAGTTTACAACCACTTTAAGTACCCTATTTAAGCTTATAACTAGCAGTCTTCCTAGTGCTCAATCTGGTATTATTTTCCTGTATTGTATGAGTATTGACTGGTTTGGTGATTCATTCAATTCAAGGGGATTTCAACACCTCTCTCCAGCATCATAGTTAAAAAAAAAGGTTGCTTTTCAATCTAGCAGCATTTTAAACACATGAGATATATATGTAGGTCCAAGGAAAAAAATGTTTTATATTTGTTTGTTGAAAGAAGTATTTAAAAATAAGTTGGAAAAATGTATTATTTTCAGGAAGACAGCAAGCCAACACTTAACATCTGTGTAGCCATGGCCCCAGTCCCTAGAGGCCAGATGGTGACCTCCAGAGCCAGGGACAGCTGACATCCATCCACGCAGAGTGGGTTACTAGGCATGGTGCATGCAGGTAGAAGAATTGAGTTGGGTGCCAGACACTTTGATGCAGAACAAAAGAGATTTCTCTTAAAGAGCTGGGGAGATAGGGTTAGGGCAGGACGCCCTTTAGGTGGGTACAAAAACACTTGGCAGACTCCGAGATTCACAGAAAAAATTGAACACTGAGATATTTGTATAGTCTCACAGGCCTTTTCACTGAACTGTGCTTGACGAGAGCTATTTCCTTTGCTTTTGAACTTGTACTTGTAACTTCAACACAGATCGATACATATACCAAACTTGGTATCCCTGTTGTGTAGACCTGGCCTCCATCTCACAGCCTCCCATTGCAGCTCCATGAGCTTACACTCAGTCTCTTAACAAGACACCTTGGACTCCCACTGGGAGCCTTGAACTTCACACACTCACTGCTGTACCGTCCGAGTGTCCCCACACACTGACCTGCTGACCTTACTTGGCTCTTCAGCCCAACTGCTGAACTCTCTTGCAAGCGTCTGCCCTTCTATCCTGCTGGGTTCCTAGCTTGACTTCCACTGAGACTTTCCCAACTTCTCCACCGTCCCCGGTTGGTGAAAAAGGCTGCTCTGGAACTCTTGCAGACTCTAAACTCTGGCCTCTGATAACAGGAGCATTGTCCATTGAGGGTGACAGTTTCCCCTTCACCTTTGACCCTGGTTCACACTTTGTCTCTGGCAACAGGAATGGTTGTCCTCCGTTACCAAATCTGTCCCTTCACCTCCGACAAGGGGGGTTCTCCGGCTGGCAGAACCCGTGCAACTTGGCTAGGCTTCCGACATGAAGCCCCAACTCAGACTGCCTAGCAGCCAGGTGCTCCCGGATAGGTCCCAGGCATCTGGCCTAGCAACCGGGAGTCTTCAACACACGTCAGCCTTCCGGGTGGCACAGAACACCAATAACCTGACTCCTCCCAAATAAATAGGCTCTCCATGGGGCCAAAGAAAACCCCTGCCAATTGGCTAGAGCAACCTATCCATTCATATTCCAAGTTCATAGAGACCTTAACCTCCCAATGTAGCGCCCCCATAGTGTAGGCGTTTTTATGAGGTCTTTTTGCAGGAGAGGCAAAATTTAGTCAGGCCTGCGTGTAAGAGCAGGCCTGAATGTTTTGATCTAGGCTTGGGGAGTGGTTCAGTTAGGGCTGGGGCAGTCCAACAGATGATGTCACTAGGCCCTCCTACCTTCTTCTGGGAAGCACTGGAACTTTCCAGAGTGAACGTGGGACAAGAGGTGTCATCATCTGGAGTGTCATGGGAAGCCCTGACCAATCCCCAATCTGGATTGGCAGGGGGCGGGGTCAGTCAGGGAGGAGTTGCTGGAGGTGGAAGTGTGAAGATGTAGCAGAGGTGCTGTGGAGACCTCTACCCGGGAGGGAGCCCCAAGTCTGAGGGGGGGTGACCTTGAAGCCTGGAGGTTCGGGTGCAGGCAGGAGTCGAGGTGATTCCTGGAGTCACACAAGGGAATGGGAGAGTCCACTGGAGTCGGAGAGTGACAGACCCTGGGAGCTGGAGGAGAAAGTGCTGGAGCAGGCTGGGAGATGAATAGTGGACAGTCTGTGGAAGCCTTGGGAGCTAGTCAGGGGAAGGAGTGTCACTGCGAGGAAAACAGGTCAGTGTCGTGGCCTGGTAGAGGGATGGGCTGGAAGTTGTAGTCCATCAAAGGCCCAGCTAGCACCCAAGTACTTTGCTACATATTCAGGGGCCTGTGATCCCTTGCCTGTAATGAGTGGTTTGGAGGTCCTACTGACAGTGTGCCAGCTTGAAATTTCCTTTCAAGCTGGAAACCAAGTGATGCGCTGGAGAGAAATAAAGGAGCAATAATAGTCTGCAAGTATTGTGCTGGAGAGAGAGCACTGTAAGGAGAAACGGTCAGTAGGCTGAGTGCTGGAGGGAGTTGTGAGGAGTAGCAGTCTGCAGGAGGACAGTTTGCAGGGCAAGTGTGCATATACAGGACTGTATATGGATGTCGTGTACCATAATTCTTTGGGCATCCCACAGTCACCCCTTTTCTCCATCCAGGTTATTTCCCCTAAATAAAACAACAAAAACAAGAGCCGGCCTGGTCAGTGTCTACAGATGTGTGAGATATGGTGGGATTGAGGGCAGTTATCAGATGAACCAAAACTAATCCTACTCCCAAGGGAGCACGTGGCTACACCAATGCCATAAGTAGCAGCGCCACCCAGTGGTGATTGGTTAATAGGGCGCTGGTGGTCCTACCAACCAGTGGGCAGTGGCTGGGGAGGTGGATCAGTCGGTGCTGTGAGCATATTCATCTGTTCTGCTCCTCTGACCAACTCCCTGCGGCCCAATGCAGAACGGGTGGCCGCAGGCCCTGCGAGGACCACTCACAGACACCTTGCTGACCCCTGATTGTAATTAGTATGGTTGCAGATGTCTCCTGCTTTACAATCGCTGGATTTTCCAGCCTGACTATTGAAGGCCAGGTTGTAAATGCCAGGGGGCTGTTTTTGGTATAATGACCATATTGGTTTTCTTTTTTTTTCAAGCGTTAATTTCATCTTCCTGGGTGGCTACGTCACCTCTCCAGTCTATCCTATGGAGGAAGGCATAGTTTGTCACCCTAACCCGCTCTCCTGGTATGGACTACAAACATGTCTCTATCTTTTCATCTCTATTACATGGAGGGGAGGGCAGGGCAGTTGGTAGTTTACAGATCGCTAGGAAGAAAGTTATTCTTCACGAAGCTCATAGGATATGACAAGGACCCTGTATTTCTAGCAAGATCAACAGATATTTTCCGTATTTGATGAAAATATTCTTAGCCTGGAAAAAAATAACAAATGTAGCCACCACATCTAAGGACTATAATCGAGTTGCATTATCATGCATTTTGATTCCTGGGTTTAGTTCTTATTTAAGATTGGAAAACTACATTCCGGAAGATTTACGGTTGTACATCGAGTTTATATCTTGTGGGGTGCAATTTTATTTACATTCACTTTCTGTTGCACAGATTTTGGCCTTTCTCTAACATGGTACTCAGGCCATCTTCTAGTCCACCATATCAATGGTCAAGTGTCTTTCATAGTGATGGCTTTTTATTCCCTAGTATAGTACCTTTGTCTAAGGTGTTTTGCATCTATCATATTCAGTCAGGCCTCCAATGGGAGCCATGACTTTACTCATAGGCTTCAATGTTCCATCCATTGTTGCTGTTCCCTCCTCTCCCCTGCAGCCACCCCTAACTAACACAGGGGAGCTGGAGCTGCAGATCACATGACTGGACCAGAGTATACTAAAAATAGGTAAATACACACATCTTTTTTTATGGAATATAATCTCATGTGGATATATCACTTTTGATTACAGCACCTCATCCCAGTATTTTTGTATCAAAGAATAGAGAGGTTGAGTGGGACGATCTCGGTTCAATTATAGAGTTCAAACCAGAAATTAAAGTTAAAATATCAATATTTATTAACATCACTTAAAAATGTCATCATTAAAAACATGTTTGTAATCCATAAAATGATGGTTCTTAGTCTACAAATAGATGGAGAGCCCGACATGTTTTGCCCTTTAATTGGGCTTCTTCAGGGGATACTATCCGCTGTAGAGTTTTCGCTTTCTAATGGGTAAAGATATGTTGAAAAGCATACATGAGTATCATATCACATCTATATAAATTTTACATTTAAACATTGTTGTACAAAAAACTTTTAACAATTATACATGTGTGTGCTGAATCAGCACATAGGGAGGTTTGTTCAAACTCAAGAGATTTGGAATCCTCCAGACACTACCACTTATGGTGTTATCCTTAGTGTAATATCTCCCAATCTGGATTGGAAAATGCAATTGGAGAGAGAAAAGGAAAAAAGTGGGCATTGGGAGCTTTTAGGCTAAGACTAATATGCAAAAACTACAGAAAAAAAAACTTTTTATAGCTCATAACCAACCCAATTAGGTTAAAAACTGCTGGATCAATTCAAACAATATTTTATTGATTCTCTACACTATACTATGAGTACATACGAAAAGTTGTATAGAA
>BLSH010286256.1:934463-967520 GCA_018402905.1 Glandirana rugosa | reverse complement strand
TGTACGTGCGGGCATGCGCCGACGCACACGAACGAACGTTCTGTCACGAACGCAGGGACGCACAGGGCATGCGCAGTAGCAAGCACATTGGCGCCCTTTGGGCTATTTAAACCTGTCACTAACAGAAGGACTTTGCTGGATTATCTCTCAGCTCCCCTGTGATTCCTGTGTTCCTGTTTTCTCCTGATTGATCTCCTGTTTACCAGACTCGGCTTGTCCTGACCCTGCACCTGCTCTCCAGTCCTGATCCTCGGCTTGCTTCCTTGACCATTCTCCTGGCTTGTCCCGCTGCTGGCTCTAACAATTCTGCAATCCTGCGCATCCTTGTCCTGGTGCACCCTTCCAGCTGCTTCCTCTGATCTAACCGTGTATGACCCCGGCTTGCCTTCTGACCTTGTCTCCAGCTGACTCCCCACGGAGCCTTAAGCACACCAGCAACCACCAGCTGTTCCTGCAACTTCCGGCTACACAGTCGTCTGGAATTACCTGCTGGCGACCCGTGCTTCTTTGGGCGCTGCTCCCCTGTCTCATCCTCAGGGTAGCTGTGCACTTAGCCGCAAGGGAAGCCCTCTAACATCTCGGCCTCACACCTGCTTCCTGACAAATTGAGATCCTCCAGTCCCATTATTAATTTAGTTGCCCTTCTCTGGTCTCTCTCCAGCTCCAGCAAATCCCTTCTTAGGACTGGTGACCAGATGTGGCCTAACCAGAGTTTTATGAAGTGGCAGGATTATAGTTTTATCTCTGGAGTATATCCCCTTTTATTATGCATGCCAATATGCATGCTTTGGTAGCTGAAGCTTGACATTAAAAAAAATGAACAAATGCTGCGCCACCCCAAATAATAATCAACAAACTAAACAATGAATATACAAAAGTGACAATTGCTGCAATTGTGACCAAAATGTTATTTGCAAAGATTGCCAAGTTGGATGCAACCATCCAGTGTAGTCCATAAACATAAATACAAAGGTTGCTATATAGAATCATATAAAATAAAAAAGTGCTCTGTGCTCCAAATCAAGTGCCAAGTATGCAGTCCGTGGTGCTCAGTGACAGCCCCCTCTTGTGACCCCCCTCACCAGAAAAAATGGACCCCCAGCTTTGCAGTCTGGGGGTCAAAATAGGCTTGTTCCTGGTGATGGTCAACCAAGGAATACGATACAGACAATGCAGGACCCGTTCCTATTAGGCTGTAGACTGTATTATTTCCCAAGGTACCTCTTAGTAGATACTTATATGGCAGCAGCCCCAACTCATTGACTGATCTCTGGATTCCTAATAAGGGTCAGAGGGATTAGTGTATATGAGTAATTCATTGGTCCTAGCGCAGATTATTTAGTACACAATTTTGACATTGACATTGCATGCTATTTCTCTGTGATATCTACTAGGACCCCCCCAATCTTTTTCCATCCTTGAGTTCTCCAGATGTTCTCCCTCTAGTGTGTAGTCTGCATTTATGTTTTTAGCCCCCCAGGTGCATGACCTTACATTTCTCCACATTAAACCTCATTTGCCATGTAGTTGTCCACCCTATTATTTTGTTCTGGTCTTTTTGTAAAATTTCTATATCCTGATGTAAAGTTATTGCACTACTTATTTTTGTGTCTTCTGCAAAAACGGAGATTGAGCTATTTATCCCATCCCCTATATCATTTATGAATAAATTAAACAGGATTGGTCCCAAGACAGAACCTTGGGGTACCACACTTATGCAATATGCATACACGGTGCTGTTCACATTACTTCACAAATTACTTAACGTTACTCAAAATTGAAGCTTCATTTTGAGTTTGAAGGAGTAGAAGCATCTCAACTCCTTCCATTCCAGTCTATGGTAACATACTGCAAATGAGCTGGCATAAGTTGCAGCATGTTTCCAGCACGGTTGTGGTGTGTTAATACCATTACATTAATAATAGGCAGTTGAACACAATGTGTTGCACTACCAAAAATGATCAGTGAAAGTGTATAATAAATGAATGTCCAAAGAACGAAAAGGTCCCATGAAAATAATAATGCAAACTGACTGAACCAAACAGCCAAGATCAAAAATGGGTGAAATTCCTTCACGTCACCATAAAGGCCAATCACCAACACTTAGATAAGATGTCCTCTTACCAGAGCAAGTCACGGGAATGATGCCTCAGCATAAATGTCAGGATGGATACCACCGACTCTCAAAAGTGTAATACATATGGATGAAAAAAAAGCTAGATGGTGTAAAACCTTATGACAGATCCTTTATTAATAGTACTACTCATAGTGTATAAAAGATTCATGCGCATGTCTCCATCAAACAATCCTGGGCAAGAAAGATGGGCGTCACTTCTGAGTGAAGCAATGATGTGACCAACCTGCTCCGCCCTGCGTGTTTCGTCACTATAGGACTACTTCTGGGGCACGGGCACTATATCACGTCATCGCCTAAATACACATTACCAGTAACCAAGCCTCATTTTAGATCTCGTAGTCCAATGCCACTTCCAAGCCCCTCTTTCAGATTCTACCATTACGGGCATAGTCAGCAACCAAGCCTGGTTCCCAACAGTGGAAGAATTTCTTCTAAATAGAACACAGAACCAAATCTCCTCTACAGCACTTCCCAGCCTCATTCCCATTTCGGGAAAGACACCTGCTGTGACAACACACCAGGAAATATTCCAGTTCCGGTTATACATTTGGGCATATCAAAATAACCATCAATTAAAAGATATAATAATATAAATATAAAAAAATATATATTAACTACTGCATACACCAAGGTGATCATGAGGCCGGGTACAGAATATTCATGAAACCATAAAAAAACAAATACATACAATTACAAGAAATTCTATCCAATCAAGAATTCTTTAAAAATGCATTAAAAACACAATCAATGTTTAACCCATGAGGGTGTAACTTTGTAGCAAAAAAATCCATTTGGTGTCCATTTTGGATACCTCCCAAGTTCTGGCACTACATATCAAATGGGGTGTAAACTTATCTATGCCCACAAATGGGGTCCCTGACAAATCTCTTCCATGTACTAAGTCATAATGTCATGAGACATTATGAGATATTTGCAATTATTTCTGATATAACTTATGTATAAAAACAAGTTGCGCTAAAAAAATCATACATAAATCAGCAATAAAGTTTATGTGAAAAAATACTCATATAAAACAAAAAACTGTGTCCAAATTCTAGAAAAAGGAAAAGGGGAAAAAAATCCAACTTCCGTCAGACTGTGCAGACCAGATCCTAATTGAAACGTCCTCCACCCGAGGATTCACCAACACACAAGCAGACTGAATGCTTACCAGAGCAGATGGACCCTCTAGTTAAGGAAGGTCAAACAGACATGTGGGTGTATGCCCCCTCCAGCATAGATGATCTCACCACAGCTTCTCCTCCTTGTATCTCTGTTCATGCATTCATATAGCACACCGGAAAATAAATGAAAAGAGGGGCGCAAGAGGGGTGTAGCATATCAAAATGACATATTTATTCCAGGCTAAGGCCCTTATGAAAGGTCCAGTAGCCAGTACGTTTAAAAAGTTGTACAAATAACAGTATCACGTAAAATCCAATAATGGCCGTGGTGACACAGAAAAAAACGCTTACCCGACCAGGTTTCATTGCAAAAGGACTTCTTCCTGGGCATTATGTGTTCATTCAACCGTATGCTCAACATGTGGGTTTTTAATATTAGGCGTTTGTAGTGCAGTTTTAACGTGTGTCAAATGTACCAAAAATGCACAAAAAGTCAAGCACACCTATTAACACACATTAAAGCTGTATGTGCGTTTGTTAAGAGTGAGCATTTTGAGTCAAGTGTGAATAAGCCCGCAGGGGTAGGCCACCTCGGCCCTCCAGCTGTGGTGAAACTACAAGTACCATGAGACATTGCAAGACCCTGACAATCACAGGCATGACTCAGAGAGGCAGAGGCATGATGGGATTTGTAGTTTCACCACAGCTGGAGTGCCGAGGTTGCCTACTACTTAGAGATTCAAGCAACCATGAGGATTTAGGAAACAGGTCAGCTAGGTTCACAAGATGAACGTAGGAATGAAATTAAATGCCACTCAGCCAATTAGCTTTTGACGCTGGCTGTGCTGAGTGTGAGTAGAGGTTGGCCCTCTCCAGCACTACATTTAGACATCCTTGCAGTGTTCACCAGTGACGTGTTTTGCCAATCGCTCTGGAAAACCCCAACTGAATATAACATGTGCTACCCAGGTACTTTCCACTGTTCACTGCAAAACATACAGATGTATCAGTAAGTAAAGTATGAATGTACGCAGATTTCTGCACATGGAATTCGGTGAACCATACGTATTGTGGGAGGAAAAGCTGTTCCAGATCCAGCCTGAGCTTCACTAAGACCAGCCAGAGGCAAACCGAGCTCAGCATTGCAAAAAACCTACCTAAACCTACAAGAAAGCCATCTCTTTGGGTATGTAGCACCTTCTACAAGAATCCCACCAAAAATAAGAGTTCCAGTGCAGTAAATGTCAATGGATGTCATAATCAGTTCAAAGATATGCCTGTAGTGTGTCCTCCAGCTATCAGCAAACTTCTGTAAAAGGCAGTCATCCAATTACAGTAGCATGAAAATGAATGTTACAAGAAATATCGGGGTTGATTTATTAAAAATTGTAGTTGCACTCTGCAGGTGCAGTTGCTCCTGAGCTTAGTAAGCTCTGCAGCACTTTACAAAAAATACCCAATCACAATCAAGGAAAATAAAAACACAGCATTTTTGCTGCATGTGATTGGATGATGGAAGTCAGCAGAGCTTCCCTTCATTTACTAAGCTCTGGAGCAACTGCATTTGCAGAGTGGACAGTCTATTTGCCGTTAGTAAATCAACACCAATGTGTTTCTTAAGCAATTGTAGAGCTACCCCCAAAGGAGCTATGTGATAATTTGGGTTCCCTGTTTTGCACTTTGTCTCCAAGAACAACCTCAGCCACTCTGGCACACCTGGTTCAATGAAAGTCAGTACTGTATAAGCACTTATAAGAACACAAGTATAGATACCTTTAACTCGGCTGTGAATTAGTACCATGAAATACACACAGAACCATTTAGTGGTAAATTAACTCAATGTAGTGGTACGGGTTAGAATAAATGGTGGTTAGTGTTGGGGCCCCACTGTACCGTTGGTGCACATTAGAACAGTCTCAGTCAAACCTGCAGGCAACAGTGCTACTAGGTACATAGCTTTGTATTTAGTTCCTAAAGGGCTCGGTTTCCCTAGTAGCTACAGATTATGGCCACAAGACCTTCTCAGCAGGCCAAGCAACATAGCGGCAGTGGTCCCTCTGGATGTCCAATCACTTCGGGGTTGCCCAAATAACTTTGGTCCCTTTTATAGGTTGAACTAGATTGACTTGTGTCTTTTTTTACAGCCTGACTAACTATATAACTATGTTCCTCAACACAGCATTGACTGTATACTGGCAGTGGCATCCCTCTGCCCACAGGCCATGCATAGCATTCCCCAGGTGTAGGCACAGAGAGCTGTAGAGATTCTCATGCTGCTCTCTCTCCTGACCTCTGGTAAGCTGCCCAATAAAAGTTCTACTAGTTCTCCTACAGGGCTGGTGGGAGCTATAGTTCAAGTGCCATTCCTTTCCATTGGCAGCACTCCTAAGGGGACCACATGTCCCATGGTCTCCCAGCCTTTCTAATTTTCCACTCGCAACTCGCATTGCTCAGATGTGAACCGAGCCTAAAGCTCAAAAAAGTACATTGGCAGATTACATGTGTTTTTGGCCCCAAAGATTTCAATAGAAACGCCTGAATTGAGCAGAAAAGTGCTCGTAAAACACTCGTAAAATACTCAAATTGCAACTCTCCACCTATAATTTCCTCTCCTCCTCCTATTGCTTTCGATTGGCTAAAGAAAAATGTCCGAAGCTGTAAAACACTTGTAATACACTTCTAAAACGCTTTAAAAAAAGCTGCAAAAGAAGCTTAAAAAAACGCCTGTAAAACACCAGTAATCAATACTCTCAGCTGTGAATGGAGCCTAATGCCCCTTTCACAGGGCCGTGTCCGTTTGCGGACTCCGCTCTGCTCAGCAGGAATGGATCCATTGATCCCCGCTGAGCAGGCGGATGACATTTCTGGAGACAGATCTGACAGAGCCCTGCTCCCTTCTATGGAGATCAGATGAAAACGGACCGCCTGTCCGTTGTCATTCGATCCGCTCCGCTTCGATTCTACAGACGGATGGAAAATAGTTTTCCATCCATCTGGATTTCACGGACCGGAGAGCGGGGAATGTCACTACTGACATCCGCAGCTGCATGGAGCGTCCCTTCAGGTCCGCCTGAAAAACGGACAGGCGGGCCTGAACGGAATGCCCATGTGAAAGGGGCCTTTGAGTAGGCACCTCAGGGTGCCTACCATTGTTTTTGAAAGCCATACAGCCCTTGCTTTTCTATGTTTCTAAGGTTTCAACTTTCTAGACTTTGGGCTGTACCCAGTTTACCTTTCATCTCCCAGCCTTTATTGTCCATTGATGTCCGCTTACCGCACAGGTGGACACTGGGTGCGTTGAGTTTAGCACAAAGATTGTAGCTTGGCACTGAATTTAGAGATGGTAATAAAATGCAGCCTGAGACAACGGAGTGCATACATTTCTGGCTAACATTTGGTACATTTTCCCAAACAATTACATCATAATACTGACGTATGTAAAGGTACATTTCAGGAATTACATATAGCAGAGATGAAGAACTATGTATAATGGTTTAAAGAAATCTATACATTTACCTAGAGTTGTTCATTGAGGTGTTTATAGTCATGTTCAGAACGGCTGATTACAGTACACTGTACTTTTGTATAATGACACAAGGAGTAAACAAAATCATAGGAGACTTGGCAGAGTCTGCAAATGTAATGATCCACAATCTGAGGCTTTGCAGAGACTCTGGTGCACTTGTAATGCCAGTCTACTGAACGTCAATGTAGGGTGTTGCATGTGCACCAAATGCTAGGGCGGCCTTATTCAACCAGGGTTCCCAGGCACCCTAGGGTGCCTTGAGGTTTCTTCAGGAGTGCCTTGGCAAAATGCCTAGAAATTGCCCAAAAATTGTATACAAGAGTGCTGCTGGCGTTCCTAATGACCAAAGGCATTATCAGTTGATATGGAGGATGTCAGTTGCCTGCACAGCATCCTTGTATCCCCGTCTCCTGCCCCTCTCCATCAGTGTTGGGTCACATTAGCTGAGAGATGGAGAAAAACTAAGGGAGAAGAGAAACATTGGAATACTAGTCAGTACCAGTTTGTACAAGTGTATTTGTTTTGGAAGAATAAATCACCTCTAACGTTGCATATCCTACTTGTGTGGATGTTGCCGCATTATGTAAAACTATTTGAATAGTTTTTACATTTTAGAATGGGGTGCCTCAAGATTGTCCATCGTTTTTAAAGGGTGCCTCAAGATTGTCCATCATTTTTAAAGGGTGCCTTGCCTGAAAAAAGGTTGAGAAACGCTGTGCTAGGGTCTAGTGAGGTCCATGCCCTTAGCAGTGCTATATGATGAATATGTCAGCTCTTAAAGGACCTTTGACTCTGAAATAAAACATCTTCTTGTGCAGCCATGTAATGAGAATACAGTATATCACCATCACGCTGGGTATTTTGACTTTAGATAAGTTGCTATGTTTTGCATAAATGTTGGTAAACTTTGTTTTATACAGAAGTGTGTGTAAAACCATAGAATATTTTCAATGAGAAAAAAATTCAGTTTCTACCTGTCATCTGTATCTGGGTGAATGTGACTGCCATTGTCTCCTTAGGGACTGTTTGAGCTGGGCACATAGATCTGCAGGGTTTTATTATCTCTCTCCAAAGCCCTGTGTCTTGTAGCTGTTCCTCTGTTATCAGCCTGATAAGTTCTCTGTCACATATGATAAAAGCAGCCGGAGTTTTGTGTTGGGGAGGATGCTATAAAAAGATTGGCACAGCTCTAAACTATACAACGGACAGAGCTGAGAGTCTCTACCTATTAGGAGAGGGGGTGTGTGCCTTTCCTCCAATCAGCTGTCTTGGCTGTGTGCCCAGGCTTTACTGCAGTGATAACCAGGAAGAGAAAATATCCTAACACGATCTGCACTTTCTAGGATATATACAGCTGAAGACAGCAGATATACATGTAATACGTATATAGGGAGATTTGTTTAATCTCTGTGTATCATCTGAGGCTGTTCACTTCACTGGGTATAGGAGAGGGTTTACATCCACTTTAAGGAGGATACAGGAATCCTCCCCGCTGAGTCATTGTATTCTGACAGCAGGACTTACCCACCATTAGAATATATTGATCAGCAATGCAGCGCTGATCAAAGCAAAATTTTCCAAACAGGTAGACATGTGCAATTAGATTTGGTCTCAATATTCGGTCTCCGAATGAAATTTTATTATTATTATACAGGATTTATATAGAGCCGACAGTTTGCGCAGCTCTTTACAACATTAAGGCAGACAGTACAGTTACAATACAATTCAACACAGGAGGAATCAGAGGGCCCTGCTCGTTAGAGCTTACAATCTAGGAACGAATAGTAACGAATTTCATTGAAATCCCTTAAAGTTTGTTTCGTTGTTTCGTTTATTCGTTTTTAATGAATTTCAACTTTTCAGAACAATTTGAATTCGAATCGGTTGAAAAACGATTGACCGATTTGAGTTCTGTGTGAAGAAATCGATCATTGGATTGATTTCTCATGAACAGGAACGGCCATAGATTGATCGTGATTTGGCCGGCCCCTGCTGAACTGGACAAATTTCGATTTATGTATGGCCAGCTTTACTTGTGCTTTCAAACTGTCAAGCCATCAAATGGCTGGTGCCGTAAATGATCACATGTAGAGCACCAGGGCAATTGCAGATCAAACAGGCTAAGATGGCTGCTTCTTTGGCTTTAACCTGTTCCTGCTGGGCATATGCATATATGCAGCCTTTTGGAGGGTGGGCTTTAACGTGGAGAGGCCGCATATATGCGGCCCAAATGTAAGCAACTCTGTGCTGCAAGCATACGCCGCACACGCTCCCAGCACAGTTACCAGTGGTGGCGGTGCCTGTGCCTATTTGCAATTGTGAGCTTTTCTGTCATGTGACCACTGCTGTGACAGCCAATCACAGCGGTTACATGACCAGATTAATCACCTTCACCTCCCGGCATTTAGAACTCTTTAAGGCAGGGTTTCTCAACCAGGGTTCCATGGAACCCTAGGGTTCCTCCAGAGGTTGCTAGGGGTTCCTTGAGCAATGGTCAATTTCTACCTCTCAGATAAATTCCCAATGACATCATTGATCTTTTTAGCTGTCTGTAAGGGGAGAATTCTTCCCAATGACCACAAGTGTAAGGAGCATTCTTCCCATTGACCTTCACACTAATGTATCATGAGTTGTAGATTTTTAATTTTTAGCAGGGGTTCCCCGAGACCGGAGAATTATTTCAAGGGTTCCTCAGTGTTGAAAAGGTTGAGAAAGGCTGCTTTAAGGGCTGAGAGGTGGTCGGCTGGAATGGGTTAAAGGATAGGAGGGTTTATTTACACTTTAAATTGGGCATACAGTACAAACTATTTCAGAGCCAATCTCTAGGCAAATATTAACCCACCCTTCCTTCTAGGTGCTGGCTAAATGCCCTTCTTACCTTAAGTAGCAGTCATCTGATTCCCCAGTCCCAGGTCTTTTCATCCCTATTGTTCACATTGGGGGGTTATCTTTGGGTGTCAACATCCCTGCCTGTGTGATATGGACACTTCCTATTGGCTGTCCTGATTGCAAGGTTCTTGCAGGATCCAGAAGAAGCATTGCATCAATGCGATGGGACTGCAGCATTGGGTTACTGGTCCCCTGCACTTGGAAGTGGCACTGGCGAGGGGCGCAGATGGTGATTATAACTTGCTTCACAAGGTAAGAAGCAATTAACTGTACGGGATGGGTTAGAGGCGAGTGGGATGGAGGTTAATATTTGCCCGTAGAGGGGCTTTAATTCTACCTGTAGTGCAAGGCCTTCCAATCAAATTTATAGGTAATCATGTAAACTTATATACATAAGATGCTTTTAAATATAAAGGAGATCATACAATTAGATTGTAATGTTTGTAGCTGGCTTTATACAGAGTGCATTGTTGTCAAATAGCTCACACTTGACTTACAGTCTTGTAATAAAGGTGGGTACACACTATAAGAAAATCAGGCGAACAATTGTCCGGTTTTCCTCAATATTTCACAGCAAGGCGAAACCAAGGATGGAAATAATGTCTGAAAATTTTTGTACGACAGAGGCTTTATCTTTTGTTATCACGTGCAGTCTTTCATACCTGATTTTTCTCGTACAAAAACTTTACGAAAACAGTACACATTAAGCGGAAATTGTTCGTTCTGTTCACGTACGAGAAAAAGTTTGGCATTTGCCCTTCGGAAATTTTCATTTGGAAAGTCTGAATCGGATGTCGAAAGTCGTGTACATACTATACGAAAATTGAATGATCGTGCCTCGTACAAACGTTTTCTTTCGATTTTCTCATAGTGTGTACTCAGCTAAAGAAAGAAACCGTGAAGAACAATTCCAGCATACAGTGAGGGAAAAAAGTATTTGATCCCCTGTTGTACGTTTGCCCACTGACGAAGAAACGATCAGTCTATAATTTTAATGGTAGGTTTATTTTAACAGTGAGAGACAGAATAACAAAAATATCCAGAAAAACACATTTCAAAAAAGTTATAAATTGATTTGCATTTCAATAAGTGAAATAAGTATTTGACCCCTTCGCAAAACATGACTTAGTACTTGGTGGCAATACCCTTGTTGGCAATCACAGAGGTCAGACGTTTCTTATAGTTGGCCACCATGTTTGCACATCCCAGGAGGGATTTTTTCCCACTCCTCTTTGCAGATCCTCTCCAAGTCATTAAGGTCTCAAGGATGATGTTTGGTAACCTTCAGCAACCTTCACATATTTTCTATGGGATTAAGGTCTGGAGACTGGCTAGGCCACTCCGGGATGTTAATGTGCTTCTTCTTGAGCCACTCCTTGCCATGTGTTTTGGGTCATTGTCATGCCCATCCATGACCCATTTTCAATGCCCTGGCTGAGGGAAGGAGGTTCTCATCCAAAATTAAATGGTATGTGGCACCGTCCATCGTCCCTTTGATGCAGTGAGGTTGCCGTGCCCCCTAGCAGAAAAACACCCCCAAAGCATAATGTTTCCACCTCCATGTTTGACGGAGGGGATGGTGTTCTTGGGGTCATAGGCAGCATTCCTCCTCCTCCGAACACGGCCAGTTGAGTTGATGCCAAAGAGCTTGATTTTGGTCTCATCTGACCACAACACTTTCACACAGTTCTCCTCTGAATTATTCAGATGTTCATTAGCAAATTTCAGACGGGCCTATACATGTGCTTCTTGAGCAGGAGGACCTTGCGGGCCCTGCAGGATTTCAGTCCTTTACGGCGTAGTATGTTACCAATTTTTTTCTTGAGGACTATGGTCCCAGCTGCCTTGAGATCATGGACAAGACTATCATGTGTAGTTCTGTGCTGATTCCTCACCATTCACATGATCATTGAAACTGCACAAGGTGAGATCTTGCATGGAGCTCCAGACTGAGGGAGATTAACAGTAATGTTGTGTTTCTTCCATTTGCGAATATACATAGCAACTGTTGTCGCCCTCTCATCAAGCTGCTTGGCTATGGTCTTGTAGCCCATTCCAGCCTTGTGTAGGTCTACAATCTTGTCCCTGACCTCCTTGGACAGCTCTTTGGTCTTGGCCATGGTGGAGAGATTGGAATCTGATTGATTGCTTCTGTGGAAAGGTGTCTTTTATACAGCTAACAAGCTGTGATTAGGAGCACTCCTTTTAAGAGCCGGTTCACACTGAGGCGACTTGTCAGACGAATCAAGTCGCCTGACAAGTCGTCCCCATGCAGTGCAATGGAACCGTTCTAATAGGAGCGACTCAGGTCGCTCCGACTTAGAAAAAGGTTCCTGCATTATTTTCGGGGCGACCTCAGCGCGACTTGCATTGACTTCTATGGAAAGAAGTCTCCTTGCAAGCCGCGCTGAGGTCGCCTCGAGCGGGGCGACTTGCTTTGCCCTGCAAGTAGCGCCGCTCCAGTGTGAACCCGGCTTAAGAGAGTCTCGGCTCGTTACCTGTGTAGAAGACACCAGGGAGGCAGAAATATTGCTTATTGGTAGGGGATCAAATACTTATTTCGTTCATTAAAATGCAAATCAATTTATAACTTTTTTAAAATGCATTTTTCTCGATTTTTGTTTTATTATTTTGTCTCTCACTGTTAAAATAAACCTACCATTAAAATTATAGACTGATCATTTCACTGTCAGTGAGCAATAATACAAAATCAGCAGGGGATCAAATACTGTTTGGCCCTCACTGTACATATTCATATATATTTACAAATCATACACAGATGCTTTTAATCCAGTCTGAGAAGCTGACCAAAAGCAAGCATGCTGATTAGAAAGTCAGGATGAAGTCCGAATTTTTCACTGGCGTACTCATTTTGGGACTCAAAAAGTACTAAAGCCACTTGATCGGAATGACAGCCAATTGATTAGCATTTTCAGAAGAGGTCTGCAAAGGTTGCCTATCCGTATAGGTTTGCTTAAAGGTAGTTGCATTTATTTAGATATATATGTAACCAAAAAAAAGAATGTCCCTTTAAATAGTTCCACCAGCTATTAATGTAGGAGAAGGTGTTTTCTTGTCCACTGTATAGTTATGTTTTCTACATGCATGTGAACGTGATGGAAAACAGTTGACTCATCCTTCTAGAGTTTCCCATAAGGACCCCAGACTGAGTCTCCCGATACAGACACCCGGCTCTGCTGACTAAAAGCTTGTGAAAAACCGCAGTGTGACTAGAGAAAGAATCTGCAAGACGCTGTCCCTAATCTCTGCACATCACGCTCACCACTGGTTATGCAATACTTATTAGTGACCCTGTAGTCTGCGACAGATTGACACTTGCCACAGTGAAAAATAAAAATTTAAAGGAGGAGTGCCTGGAAAGAAAACACAAAAATGATTACAGTTAATATGGCAGTAATAATGTTAGTTATATTGTTCTAAAATGTAAGGATTGCTTTTGGACCAGAGATATCCCCTGATCCTGTCAATGTTGCCAATAGGATAATGGATTAAGGATAGTGATCATAAGAAGCCATATACAGTCAGGTCCATAAATATTGGGACATTGACACAATTCTAATCTCTTTGGCTCTATACACCACCACAATGGATTTGAAATGAAACAAACAAGATGTGCTTTAACTGCAGACTTTGAGCTTTAATTTGAGGGCATTTACATCCAAATCAGGTGAACGGTGTAGGAATTACAACAGTTTGTATATGTGCCTCCCACTTTTTAAGGGACCAAAAGTAATGGGACAATTGGCTGCTCAGCTGTTCCATGGCCAGGTGTGTGTTATTCCCTCGTTATCCCATTTACAAGGAGCAGATAAAAGATCCAGAGTTCATTTCAAGTGTGCTATTTGCATTTGGAATCTGTTGCTGTCAACTCTCAATATGAGATCCAAAGAGCTGTCACTATCAGTGAAGCAAGCCATCATTAGGCTGAAAAAAACAAAACAAACCCATCAGAGAGATAGCAAAAACATTAGGTGTGGCCAAATCAACTGTTTGGAACATCCTTAAAAAGAAAGAATGCACCGGTGAGCTCAGCAACACCAAAAGACCCGGAAGACCACGGAAAACAACTGTGGTGGATGACTGAATAATTCTTAACCCTGGTGAAGAAAACACCCTTCACAACAGTTGGCCAGATCAAGAACACTCTCCAGGAGGTAGGTGTATGTGTGTCAAAGTCAACAATCAAGAGAAGACTTCACCAGAGTGAATACAGAGGGTTCACCACAAGATGTAAACCATTGGTGAGCCTCAAAAACAGGAAGGCCAGATTAGAGTTTGCCAAACAACATCTAAAAAAGCCTTCACAGTTCTGGAACTACATCCCATGGACAGATGAGACCAAGATCAACTTGTACCAGAGTGATGGGAAGAGAAGAGTATGGAGAAGGAAAGGAGCTGCTCATGATCCAAAGCACACCACCTCATCCGTGAAGCATGGTGGTGGTAGTGTCATGGCGTGGGCATGTATGGCTGCCAATGGAACTGGTTCTCTTGTATTTATTGATGATGTGACTGCTGACAAAAGCAGCAGGATGAATTCTGAAGTGTTTCAGGCAATAGTATCTGCTCATATTCAGCCAAATGCTTCAGAACTCATTGGACAGCACTTCACAGTGCAGATGGACAATGACCCCAAACATACTGCGAAAGCAACCAAAGAGTTTTTTAAGGGAAAGAAGTGGAATGTTGTGCAATGGCCAAGTCAGTCATCTGACCTGAATCCGATTGAGCATGCATTTTACTTGCTGAAGACAAAACTGAAGGGAAAATGCCCCAAGAACAAGCAGGAACTGAAGACAGTTGCAGTAGAAGCCTGGCAGAGCATCACCAGGGATGAAACCCAGCATCTGGTGATGTCTATGCATTCCAGACTTCAGGCTGTAATTGACTGCAAAGGATTTGCAACCAAGTATTAAAAAGTGAAAGTTTGATTTATGATTGTTAATCTGTCCCATTACTTTTGGTCCCTTAAAAAGTGTGAGGCACATATACAAACTTTTGTAATTCCTACACTGTTCACCTGATTTGGATGTAAATACCCTCAAATTAAAGCTAAAAGTCTGCAGTTAAATCACATCTTGTTCATTTCATTTCAAATCCATTGTGGTGGTGTATAGAGCCAAAAAGATTAGAATTGTGTCGATGTCCCAATATTTTTGGACCTGACTGTATTATCACATGGCTTCTTTTAAAATCATAATGATAACAGAAATCACCCAAATGGCCCTGATCAAAAGCAGTGGCAGCCGCTCATAAGGGGCGTAGGTGCGCCGCTCCCCTAATCCATGCGCCCGGCCCCTACTCTCCATGCAGAGCGCCGGACAAATGGACTTCAATTTTTTTTTTGAAGCACATGATTTGAGCCTGAGGCTCTAATTGGCTACAAAAAGGGCAAACTCAGGGCACAGAGCACTGCGCCCCAAGCCCATCCACTTGTTTGACTTTAGCAAATTAATATTCGCTAATGTCTTCCTGCTTCTCCTCCTAGCCAATCGGGTCACAGGACCTGCTTCCTGAGTCCTAAGACCCGATTGGCCGGGAGTCCTAAGACCCGATTGGCCCAGAGGAGAAGCGACTGCTGGGACTCGGGAGGAGATGCAGGGGGGATACCGCAACCTGGATGGGGTAAGTTCAAGGCTGCAGGCAATGAGCGAGCAGGGGTGGGTGGTGGCAGTGAGGGGGCCAGTTTTGTTTGCCACCCCCCTCAAAAAAAAAAATTGAGCACCAGCTGCCACTAATCAAAAGGTTCCATACCTTTGAATGTTTGGCCTTGGTACAGACACACAAGGTGACACACAGGTTAAAATGGCAAATAAAGGTTTATTTCCCACATCTTTGGCTTTTTAAATTACAATTAGTGTCTGTGTATAAATAGTCAATGAGTCTGTTAGCTCTCATATGGATGCACTGAGCAGGCTAGATAGTAAGCCACAGGGAGCAGAAAAGAATTGTCAAAAGACCTGCGTAACAAGGTAATAGAACTTTATAAAGATGGGAAAGGATATAAAAAGATATCCAAAGCCTTGAATATGCCAATCATTACTGTTCAATCGCTTATTAACAAGTGGAAAATTCGGGGCTCTCTTGATGCCAAGCCAAGGTCAGGTAGACCAAAAAAGATTGCAGCCACAACTGCAAGAAGAATTGTTCGGGATACAAAGAAAAACCCACAGGCAACCTCAGGAGAAATACTGGAAAAAGATGATGTGGTTGTTTTTAAGGAGCACAATATGAAGATACTTTAACAAAAATGAGCAGCATGATCAAGTTGCCAGAGAGAAGCCTTTACTGTGTCAATGCCACAAAAAAGCCAGATTACAATATACCCGACAACACCTTGACTTGCCTCACTAAACTTTTTTGTGGCATTGGCACAGTAAAGGCTTCTTTCTGGCAACTTGACCATGCAGCTCATTTTTGCACTGTATCATTTTTGTATACTGAGCAGGCTCAATATGTAACCTGTCAAAAGAACAACCTCCTGTGCTCAAAAGAATTATCTGGCCATGGAGTGACACAGTTCCTCCGTTATTTCCACAACTGGCACAAACTTTGCAGACTGGGGAAGCCCAGACAATACACTGAAAAATAAAAAGAGGGCACACCAGCCTTGTGCATTACCTTTGCGATAACATCTATTGAATGAATAAAAGATGTATGCTCACAAACATCATAAACAGTCAAGCATGTCAGGATCCATAGTGTCGCAGACAGCCAGGATCCCTCAAAATGTCCCAAACACGTGAAGCCCTTCAAAATGGCTGGCGCATTTCGAGGGGGGGTTCCCTTCTTCCCCAGAGCCAATTTTTAGCCTGCTACATAGTCTACCATTCCATTTAGACTGCTTTTATAAGCTTTAAAAGCGTCACCCTTTAATAATTGCATGTACCGCCCACTGTCAGGTGGAAGGGTGGACTTCAAATTAAACATAATAAGATAAAATATATTGCTTACGAACCACCATAAATAAAAGATACAAAATACACAATATGAATGAGTTAAAATATAAATCATATACAGTAAGTGTCCACATATCTGCAATCACCCCAAATGTCATATAATGCACCATGACTCATGGACATCTATTCATTTTATCAACCTTGTTACAAACGAGACGTACCGCTTGATCCCCTACCTGGTACACTGGAGACCTCAGACAGGTGCCAGATGTGAACCATGTGGGCATCCTATAAAAAGTGCTCCGCCAGACGATGGCATGATGATTGCAGTGTGCTCAAAATGGTGCTGTGCCAATCGTGGAATGCACGGCTGGCTGGTAACCCCAGAAGAGTGGTATGGGGTCGCGTTCCAGCTGCTACTTCCGGTATTGGCATGACGCCACTTCTGGAAATTTGGATAGGGTGAGGTGGTGTAAAAACACTGAGACACCCACCACCTCCATTACTGCAAACCCTTTCCAATAGGACAGCCATCTTTTAGAAGTCCAACATCCAAATGTTACATTCACACCTGCAACTTGGCCTACCAGTGTGTAGATGTGAGAACCCCAGTGAGGGGTCCTGGCAATTAACTGCAGTATGGAGCCCCCTTGAAAGCAATGGGAGGCTGCTGGCTCCTGCAGCTAATCGAGGCCTCTCACGTGTACTCGATATGCAGACTGTCCACGTCCAGGGATTATATATGAGTGGTCGCAATTAGCTGCGGGAACCAGCAGCCACTTGTTGCTTTCAATAGGGCTGCCTCCCATAGCAAATCGCCAGGACCCCCGCTGGGGTTTTCACATCTACACGCATTCAGGCCAATTCGCAAGTGTGAATGTGGCCTATTTCTTTTATCTTCTATGTAAGCATTTTATTTAAAATGCAACACCACTATTTATCACCCCTTCCTTGTAAACTATTAAAGAATATTTCTAGGTATGGCTATATTATGCATAGTTACATTGGACTATGTACTATACCTGGCTGATGCCCCTGGAAGCTGGAAATCACTGAATTAGACATTGCTACTCCAGGGATCTCCACTTGCTTCCTGGTCCCACACTCCGGGTTACTGAACACAAGAGGTTGACTGCTTGGCCTGGCCGCTCTCAGATAATGCTTTGCATCTCTGATTGGACAAGACAGGAGTGTGACATCACTGCCCTGCCTCTCGACCTCGTCCAATAAGAGAACACTTTGCTAAGCCAATGTAACTATGTATAATATATCCGTACTTGGAATTCTTCTTTAACCATTTCCTGCCTGCCGTATTGTTAAATGATGGCGGGCGGGATGCACTCTCATTCTGGGATGATGTCATATGACTGTGCCCCAGAACCGCCATTGTTACGCGCACCCGGGGGTGTGCAGCGCAGCAATTCCCCCATGTCCAATCACAGCCAATTACAGGTAAACAAGGAAGTGCTGTTTATCAACTCTCCTCAGCTCACACTGACAGTGTGCGGCTAGGAGAGCCGATCAGCGGCATCTCCTTGCAGGGGCATCAAGTGCCCTGATTACAGTACAGCCCCAACAGTGCCCACCAGTGACACCAATCAGTGCCCATCAGTGATGCCAGTCAGTGCTGCCCATCCCTGCCACCTATCAGTTCCACCTATCATTGCCCAGCAGTGCCACTTATGAGTGTCCATCAGTGTCGCATATCAGTGCCATCTATCAGTGCCCATCAGTGCAGCATGTTAGTGCCTACTCATCAGTGTCACCTAATCAGTGCCCTTCAGTGCAGCCATATCAGTGCCCATCAATGCCACCTCATCAGCGCACATCAGTGAAGGAGAAAAATTACTCATTTACAAAATTTACTGACAGAAACTAAGAAAAACTTTTTTTTTTTTTTAAATTTTTGGTCTTTCTTTGTTTTTTAGCAAACAATAAAAAAACCCAGCAGTGATTAACCACTTCCCGACCACCCGCCACACTTATACTGCGGCAAGGTGGTCGGATAGCATGAACCGCGGTACCTGTACGTCGGTTCGTGCATCTGGTATAGCGCATCCAATAGCAACCCATGATCGCCGTGATCCGCCTTGTTTACATAGGCAGATCCCCGTTCTGCCTCTGTACCCGGCGATCCCCGTTCTGCCAGGTGACATGACAGAAATCTTCTGTTCCCAGTGATCGGGAACAATGATCTCTGTCATGTCCCAGTAAGCCCACCCCCCCTACAGTTAGAAGACACCCAGGGAACACACTTAACCCCTTGATTGCCCCTAGTGTTAACCCCTTCCCTGCCAGTGTCATTTATACATTGATCACTTCATTTGTATATCACAGATCAATGTAATAATGTCACTTGTCCCCAAAAAATGTCATTTGGAGTCAGATTTGTCCGCCGCAATGTCACAGTCCCGCTAAAAATTACAGATCGCTGCCATTACCAGTAAAAACAATTAAAAAAAATAAAAGTCCCTAAATCTATCCCATAGTTTGTAGACGCGATAACTTTTGCGCAAACAATTAAAATCAATATACGCCTATTGCAATTTTTTTTTACTAAAAATATGTAGGAGAATATATATCAGCCTAAACTGATGAATAAATTTGTTTTTTTATATATATTTTTTTGGGATCTGTATTATAGCAGAAAGTAAAAAATATTGGGTTTTTTTTTTCAAAATTATCACTCTTTTTTTGTTTATAGTGCAAAAAAAAAAAAGGTGATCAAATACCACCAAAAGAAATCTCTGTGGGAGAAAAAGAACGTCAATTTTGTTTGGGTGCAATGTCGTGCGACAGCGCAATTGTCAGTTGAAACAGCGCAGTGCCGTATCACAAAAAAATGGCCTGGTCATTAACCACTTAACCAGCCCTGGAAGGATTTACCCCCTTCCCGACCAGAGCACTTTTTGCGATACGGCACTGCGTTGCTTTAACTGACAACTGCGCGGGCGTGCAACATTTTACACAAACAAAATTGACGTCCTTTTTTCCCCACGAATAGAGCTTTCCTTTGGTGGTATTTGATCACCTCTGCGGTTTTTATTTTTTGTTCTATAAACAAACAGAGCGACAATTTTGAAAAAAAAATGTTTTTTTACTTTTTGCTATAATAAATATCCCAAAAAATATATAAAAAAACGATTTATTTCTCCTTTTAGACCAATATATATTCTTCTACATATTTTTGGTAAAAAATAAAAAAATCGCAATAGGCGTATATTGATTGAGTTGCGCAAAAGTTATAGCATCTACAAACTACGGGAATAGATTTTTGCCATTTTTATCATTTTTTTTTTTTTACTAGTAATGGCGATGATCTGCGATTTTTAGCAGGACTGTGATATTGTGGCGAACAGATCGGACACTTTTGACACTTTTTTGGGGACCAATGACATTTATACAGCGATCAGAGCTTTAAATAGCCACTGATTACTGCATAAATGTCAGGAAGGAAAGTATTAACACTAGGGGGTGATCAAGGGGTTAAACGAGTTCCCTCTGTGGTGTTTCTAACTGTGGGGGGAGTGTAGTGACTGGGGGTAGAGAGAGAGCGCTGTTCCTGATCACTGGGAACAGCAGATCTCTCTCCACTTCCCTGTCAGAACGGGGATCTGTTTGAGTACATCAACAGATCCCCGTTCTGGCTCTGTGAGGAGCGATCAAGGATGGGAGGCAGACATCGCGCCTGCCGGCTATGCGCATCGGCTCCAGAGACCTGCAGCGCTCCCTACAGTTTCTTAAAGCGCCGCCGTACAGCTACAGCGATTTGCGCAGTAGAGCCGACTTGCCGCCGTCAAACGGCGGCTGGTCGGCAAGTGGTTAAGGGGGAAATCCTTCCGGTCCTTAAGTGGTTAAATACCACCAAAAGAAAGCTCTATTTGTGTGAAAAAAAATGATAAATATGTTGTACAGTGTTGTATGACTGAGTAATTGTCATACAACTGAAAAGCTAAGAATTGGCCCGGGCAGAAAGGGGGTAAATGTGCCCAGTAGGCAAGTGGTTAAGATCTCTATTATTTGGAACATGCAAATAACAAAAAATCTTATTTATCCCAGAACTAAGGGGGAACTAAAACTCCACTTTACTTCCTTCATTTTTGTACAATGAGGAAAGGACATGAAAATAAGCGACATGATTCTACATCAAGAACATAACATAAAGATAACAACATCAAGTGTTTTTAAAAACTTTATATAAATTTATCATATTTATTAGAGAGGTAATTGTGGTGGAAGTTACAAAAAGTTCACCCAGCAAGCTCTTCTGCTAACATCTTTGTCTACGTAAGTGAGTTGCCCTTAAAGAGGAACTCCAGTCCTCTTGATTGTGGCTCCGCCCCCTCCACCAGCACCACCCTTTTTGATCATCTGGCACATGCCTAGATGTGGTAAAGGCTTAGTCTGGCCTTCGGTACGTGGCAGAACCCTGTGGCATGTCTGCTTGCATGCACAGGAAAAGAGGTCCTGAGCCTCCTTCACTGGGCTCTCCTTGCACACTTGTGCCTGGAAAACCCTGTATGCGCACATGTGCCGAAGGTCTCTGCTGGGTCCATAAGCCTGGCAGAGACCTTGAGCACATCTGTGCACAGGTGAGCAAACATCATTCTTGTCTAGGCAAGAAAGGAGGAAATGCTGCCCTGAGGCATCAAAAATAGTGTTGAGCGAACCCGGACTGTAACGTTCGGGTCTGTACCGAACTTTGGGGTGTCTGGGACCCGGACCCGAACGTTTCAAAAAACGTTCAGGTTCTGGGTTCTGGTAGTTGATCACGCATGTTGAATAGCTGCAGGGCAGCCAATCAACAAGCGTTTCACTGGTTTGCCCTTAGAAGCCATCACAGCCATGCCTACTAATGGCATGTCTGTGATTGGCCAGTGCATCATGTGACCCAGCCTCTATATGAGGCTGGAATCACAGTGCTGCATGTCACATGCTCTTGGGTTAGTGTAGGGAGAGGATGCTGCCGGCGTTTTTGTGAGGGACAGATTGCAGACATTTTAACATCTGATCCTGCATCCTGAGATTACTACTGCTGTTGCTCTGAGGGACAGATTGCAGAAATTTGAGATTTCACATACTGCTGCTTTGAGTGACAGATTGCAGATCAAACTCTGCATAACACAACGATCAGATTGTGGGATCGTACACAACGATCAGATTGTGGGAGTAATTTGAGATTTCACATACTGCTGCTTTGAGCGATCTGACTGCACTAGGTAGAGGCTTCTGCTTAGAGGGACAGATTATTGTTCAAAAATCATCTCCTAGTTCTAAAGGGAGAGGTTTCTAGCTGCAGCTGTAAGTGACACATTATTGTTCAAAAATCATCTCCTAGTTTATTTGATTTTAATTTATTTTCCCTATCCCCATTTTTTTTGTAGGGCACTTTCCCTACTCTTACCCCCATTTTACTTCCTTTTGCAGCCCTCTAGCACTTGCCAGGACTTTGTTACAGCCATTTTTGTGCCTAAAAGTTCGGGTCCCCATTGACTTCAATGGGGTTCGGGGTCCGGGATAGCATTCGGGCAACATTCGGTGCCGAACCCGGACTTTTTCCCAAAGTTCGTTCGGACCCGCAGAACCCGAACGTCCAGGTGTTCGCTCAACTCTAATCAAAAAATAAGAAAGCAATTAGAAAAAAATACCAATTGTGTTGGAGGGAGGGGGCTGGAACCAACATTGTCTGTCAAGGGGAAGGCTCACTTTAAGTTGGCCATCGGTGCTAGACTATTTTGCACCATAGTCAAGACCAGCTACTTGCATCCCCCCCATAAAAAAACAAAAAACGAGTTGCGTCTCCCTACACTGTGTGCAACAACAGACACACAGAGCCCTGAAAACTAGGATGGCCAGGATAACATACCTCCCAACTATCAAACTTGAGAATGAGGAACACTTGAGGGAGGTAGAAACCTGCAGCGCGCGTGGCAAAAATGGGTGTGGCCAAACTTTTTAGTGGGAGAGGCTTAAGGGGCATGCCGCCGTCATTACACTGCGGCAAGTTGGCACGATCCTGCGACTCGCCATAGGTGTACGTCAGCGCAGGATCTCGCTTTTGTGGGCACTCCCATTGGTCAGCGGGGGAGCCAGTCAGCGGGTCCGGCCACCAGCGATCGTTCCCTGCAGTGACGGAACTGGGATCTCCCTGTGTAAACAAGGCAGCTCTCCATTCTGACAGGGGTGATCACACAGATCCTGTCTTTCTGCTATGCAGGAAGACAGATCTGTGTGTTTCCCCAGGCACCTCATCCCCCATACAGTTAGAACACACAATGAGGCAACACATTTAACCCCTTGATCGCCCCTGATGTTAACCCCATCCCTGCCAGTGTCATTAGTACAATAACCGTATTTTTAGCACTGATCATTGTAATAATGTCACTGGTTCCCAAAAAAAGGGTCAAAAATGTCAGTTAGGTGTCCGATCTGTCCGTCACAAAGTCACAGTCCTGCTAAAAATCACTGCCATTACTAGTAAAAAAAAAAAAAAAAATAATAATAAAAATGCAATAAATCTATTCCCTCTTTTGTAAACCTGATAACTTTTGCGCAAACCAATCAATATACGCTCATTGTGGTTTTTTTTACCAAAAATATGTAGCAGAATACATATCGGCCTAAACTGATGAATAAATTTGGTGTTTCTTTTTACTTTTTTGGACTATTTATTATAGCAAAAAGTAAAAAAAATGTTTTTTTTTCAAAATTGTCATTATTGTTTTGTTTATAGCGCAAAAAATTAAAAACACAGAGGTGATCAAATATCACCAAAAGAAAGCTCTATTTCTGGGGAAAAAGGACATAAATTTTGTTGGGTACAACATCGCACAACCGCGCAATTGTCAGTTAAAGTGACGCAGTGCCGTATCGCAAAAAATGGCCTGGTCAGGAAGGGGGTAAATCCTTCCGGTCCTTAAGTGGTTAAAAAAAACCTAGGCTTTGGGTATGTGCTGGAGTTGGGAGGTATGGGATCCTACTCCTTCCTTCTCCCCCTCTCTTATCCAGGCTAATAGACTGGCTGAAGACTGCACTGTCTACTGTTAACTTTTTTCTGTGAAGAGCAGAAGTTCAGAGAAGCATCACTAAGAGACCACGCTATAAACTGCTGGGGTAAACATTTTAACAAATAGTTCACAGGGGAATGTTTATTTTTCTGAACTAAATGTGTTAAACCAAAAAACGCTTAGAATTTAATACTGCTTTAGGCCTACTTTTGCACCTCAAAGCTCATTAGCTGTCCTAGTGTTGCAAATCCAATGGCTGTGAGCTAAGCGAATCGCACAGAAATACCACTCCTCCTATGGTGAAGGGGAGCAGTAATAGCTGGGCCTCTCTTAGCAACGTTCTTAGCAACATCCTGGGAGTTTTCCAGTAAGGCTTCATGAAGTATATAAATGGCCTACACCCATAGGTGTGCGCAACCTATTGCATTAGGGTGTGCACCACAAGAGATAGGTGTCAGTAGTTTATTTTTATTTTTACATTTTTTTATTATTTTTACAATATTATATATATATTTTACATTTTTTTTAGGAGCCCTGCTGTGGGGCTTTGGTGAAATATCAGAGGTCTAATCAGACCCCTGATGTCTCACTTTCCAGACAGAGAAAAAGACTGAGGACAGAGATTCCCCAGTCCCTTTCTCTTAAAGCCAGGCAGCAGGGGGAATCTGCACAGTACAGGGTGATTAGGGTGTGCCCAGGCACACCTGCCACCCTATGTGCGCACGCATATGCCTACACCTATAGAAATTTTAGTGCAGAACTGACTCTATGTACTGTAAGTGATTAACTGGACAGAACCCCAATCCAATTCTGCACATCAGAGGTTTATCATCTCCTGCTATTTACATACATACTTGAAAACACTCCAAGCTTAAACGCTTACACTTCATATGCAGGCAGGGCTACTGTTAGAAATCACAGGGCTCCATGCAGCCTACCTGGCAGGGCCCCCTTCCCCCAGATGAAAGTGACTGAGGACATAGATTTATCAGCCCCTTTCTCTGCAGCTTCAGCTGCACAGATGAATGAATAGGAAGCACTCTGAGGCTTCCTGCTCATTCACAAACTGAAGCGTCGTAGACATAGTTTACTATGATTCAGCGATGAATGGACACAAGAGTGATTGGTATCCATTGCTCACTGTGTTCTTTCAGGAAAGGAAGGGGCCAGTAAATTACATATTTACCCCTTCCCCTGCTCTCCATCCTGAAACATCCCCGTTTGCCAGCAGCAGCAGTGAAGTCAGCAGAGCTGTGGGGGAAAGGGGCACACAGGGGGGCCCAGAAAGCAGATGGAAGGGGTGCAAGTGCTAGAACCACTGTCCCTGCAGTGCAGCCAGAGGGAGAAAGAGGAGGAGAAACTGGCAGCGCTGCAGGGGGAGGCAGAAGAGGGTCAGTCGGCAATAAGACAGTACAGCCGGCCCTCCTGCTCAGCCGCTGCCTCCCTTCTTAACTGATGGGGCCCGGGCCCAGTACAGGAGGGCTGGCGGTGCTGCCTTATCAGTGGCCCTGTATGCAGGTATTGTATAGTAGCTGTTTTAGAAATGGACAGTGGGTCGCAGTGCTTGGTGACTAATCCGGCATCAGCAGAGTTAAGACAACAGACTCCGATTACATCTCTGCAGGGTAAAGACTGGGATATAAGCGATGCATTTCATACATACATATGTTGTTGGCGCCTTTCAACACTAAAAAGAAGAAAGTCCAGTGTAGTGGAAGATTTCTGTACAGAGAGAGGAAGGAGGGGAGCACGCATTATCGGTTCACAAATTCAATCTTATCCGAGCTTTTAACTTTAAAAGCCTCCGAGAGCTGCCTTCCCATCTAGTTTACGCACTGCCCTGATTGTATGTGACAGGGTGCAGTAACCATTTAGTGGTTTGTAATGCCATGAAATAAAACAGCGCGCAGAACGTCTGCTCCACGCCCGGTGTTAAATAGCAGTTCACTTCTCTTGAGTACAGGAGATTTTTTTTTTCTTCGTTGACAGCATCAAAATGTTGGCTGGTGAAATAGACTTTATGAAGCTTCTCGTCTCTTCTTGAAGCACAGCCTAGGTGTTGGTAGGGTGTGCAGAGACAAGTAGTGTTGTGTCCTTCTGCAGAGCGATCTGGTCAGTTCTGTTACATCCACTTGCCGACCACGCACTGTACTTTTACTGCGGCAGTGCAGTTGCGCAGAATCAAGTATATATATATTGCGGCAGAGCGTTGCCCTGCCAGGGTCTAGAGGTGAGGGTTGGCCCAAGATTCTCAACCTAGCAGGTTGAGGGGCTCCAGAGGTGTTGCGCGTTCAAGAGCAAACTGGCTTTTCAGTTTCCTCAGCATTGTGTAAAGTCCACTTTGGGATCTGGAGCCTGGGGATTTCATCCTACCCGGATCTCTATGAAATCCCCAGGCTCCAGATCCCAAAGTGGACTTTACACAATGCTGAGGAAACTGAAAAGCCAGTTTGCTCTTGAACGCGCAACACCTCTGGAGCCCCTCAACCTGCTAGGTTGAGAATCTTGGGCCAACCCTCACCTCTAGACCCTGGCAGGGTTCTGCACAACTGCACTGTCACAGTAAAAGTACAGATCCGGGTAGGATGAAATCCTCATTCCTGGGTCCAAGATTTGCGTTTGGCCAGGACACCGATTGCCCAGTTGGGTGGGGGCCTGATAGGAGCAGTCAGGTTCAGGTTTCTGGGTCACACAATTGGGAGATGGCTCCAGAGAAGGAGACAGGCGATCTCCAGGGGTCTAAGGCTGCAGGACGCAGTCTGGTTGACCACATCTATAAGGAGGCAGGTGTGACCCGCGATCACAAAGTAGCCGATCGCTTATAAGCCAGGAGGGCTAGGATGTCGTTGTAGCCAGGAGAGCTACTGACCGTTTGAGCCAGGAGGCCAAAGGTTTTCATTTGTACATTGATGGTGACAACCCCCTGCGAGGGAAATCCTTTTGACCTTTGTTTTGAACTTTATTTTTAATAAACATGGGCTACCACACCCTCGAACAGCGTTCCTGGCTGTTACAACCTCATGGAGAACGCACCTACCACAAGAGCTAAAGTCCCTCATGTCACAATATATATATATGATTCTGCATCTCCGGGTAGGGGGCGTGGCAGCGACTGCCGGCTATGCTGTGATTCGTCATAGCACATGCCTATCACTGGGTCCCGGCCAATGATTGACCAATGGCTCCGAGTCTCATGGAACACCGCTCTGCGAGTTTAACCCCTTAAGAACCGCCCCACGCAGGTATACTGCGACAGGCAACTCTCCTGCATGATAACGCGTACCTGTGCGCGATTTCGTGCACAGGGTCAGCCGCGTGCGCCGGCCCGCTGTGATTGGACACAGTGGAAGCCAATCAGCGGGTCCAGTGGATGCGATGTCCAACGGGTCCCACCAATCACTCACAGAAGAGGCAGAACGGTGGTCTGCCTATGTAAACAAGGCAGACCGCCGTTCTTTCAGAGAGGAAGATGGAGATCTTGTGTTTCTGCTAAGCAGAAACATAGATATCTGTCTTCCTTCAGTTAAACCACCCCCTACACAGTTAGAGAGCACTCCCTAGGAGCACACTTAACCCTTTGCTCACCCCTGATGTTAACTCCTTCCCTGCCAATGTCATTAGTACAGTGGCAGTGCATTTTTTTAGCACTGATCACTGTATTAGTGTCACTGGTCCCCAAAAAAGGTGTCAGGTGTCCAATTTTGTCCGTCTTGCAAAACAACCCACTCTGTTTGACATAAGAAATGAAAGGCAAAACATTTGTAAATAGATTTTTTAAAAAATGTATAAATACCTTGTTTTCCCTCCTTTTATAAGTGATCACATTCCCTCTGTTCTCAGCTACATACGAGCTGGTGGGAAGAGAAGCAACAGCACACTGAGCTTTCCAGTGAATGGCTGTGCAGCGGAGGCATGTCAGAACAAGTTCCCATCATAGCTAGAGAGCTGACCACAGTATGCTCTCCTGCTTAGTGTGGTCAGTTTATAATAGGAAAGCAGAGGGACTGGCAGGAACATCAGGGATTTCATACAATGGAAGCAATACAAAGAGAACAAAAAAATATAAATCCCATAAATGAATTCTTATTGGCGCAAACCAATCAATAAACGCCGATTGCGATTCTTTTTTGCCAAAAATATGAGGAAGAATATAAATTGGCCAAAACCGATGAAAAAAAAATTTTTTTTTGTATTTGTATTTTAGGAAAAAGTAGGAAATATTGTTTTTTTTTTTTTGCAAAATTATCGCTCTTTTTCTGTTTATAGCGCTGATCAGAAATGAAGCAGAGGTGATCAATTACCACCAAAAGAAAGCTCTATTTGTGGGGGAAAAAAGGGCGCAAATTTTGTTTGGGTACAACATCGCACGACCCCGCAATTTTCAGTTAAAGCGACACAGTGCCAAATCGCAAAAAAGTGCTCTGGTTCCAAAGGGGGAAATCCTTCCGGGACTGAATTGGTTAATAAACATTGATGCTTCTATGCATTGGCATTTACCCATGTATGCACATACAACATATTTCCCGAATGCGCCACTTCAGATGAGTTTTCATGAATGAAAAATGATCTATGAATGGAGGAGGTGGACCGTTCATTCATTTGCCCATCTTCCATTCATAGATTCTTAATTACAGCTTCTATGATTGGAGAAGGGATACGAAACGGGTGGGCATAGTCAGCACTCCTGATGAGTGCCTTTCACAGGTCCCTCGGCTCTATTAACCCCACAGCAACTAAAGCAGCAGCCAGTGGCACAAGGAACTGTAAGCAATGTCCCTTGCTCTGATTTTTTACAATGTTTTTTGACTAAACTTAGGCTTTAGGCCTCATACACACAGACGTTTTTTGACGCTGGCGTTTTCTGGCGTTTTTTGCAGCTCTCCATGTTAGTCAATGGCCCTATAAAAACGCTGACGTTTTTGAACTGTAGATGGCGTCGGCGTTAGTGAGCTGAAACTAGAACCCATGGCCAGTGCGTTCTGAGGCTGTAACGTTTTGGCATTTTTTTACGCCGACGCCACAAAACGCCAACAAACGCCAACTAATATTGTACCGGCGTTAACCGGCGTTTTTTGACGCCGACGTTTTTAGGTTGAAAAATAGCTGAGGGATGATTTTTTTTAAAAAACGCCTATTGACGCCGACGCTCACTAACGCTCACTAACGCCGATGCATAACGCTGAAAAACGCCAATTTTTTTTCCTTGACGTCGTGCCCGACGTTTTGTTTATTTTTTAAGAAACATCCATGTGTATGAGGCCTTAAAGTTACGAATAGATTCACGTTAACTGCTAACTCCTTCCCACCACCGCCTCCCAGCCCTTTAAGAACTTCTAGATGCCGGGAGGTAGAGGCGGGCATTAGGGTCCTGTGTCCGCTATGATTGGCGGTCACATGATTGGAAAGTTTTCCAGTCTCATTCGGTGACTGTGCTGGGCGCACGCTCTCAGCACAGTTTCGTGTTTACATAGGGCGCATGTAAGCGGCCTCTTAATGTTAAAGCCCATCTGCCAAGGGGCCGCGTATATGCGTGCGGCCAGCGGGAAGAGGTTAAAGGGGTTGTAAAGGCAGAATGTTGTTTATCTTAATGCATTCTATGCATTAAGATAAAAAAACTTCTGTGTGCAGCAGCCCCTCTAATACTTACCTGAGCCCCATCTCGATCCAGCGATGTTGCATGAGGGACTCGGCAGTCCAGGACTCTCCCTCCTTATCGACTGAGACAGCAACGAAGCTGCATTGGCTCCCTCTGCTGTCCATCAAAGTCAGTGAGCCAATGAGAGGAAAGAAGGGGCAGGGCAGGGCCGTGGCTCCATGTCTGAATGGACACATGGAGCTGCAGCACGGCTCGGGTGCCCCCATAGCAAGCTAGTTCCTGTGGGGGCACTCAACAGGAGAGGGGGGGGGCAGGAGCACAGAAGAGGGGACCCGAGAAGAGGAGGATCCAGGCTGTTCTGTGCAAATCCACTACACAGAGGAGGTAAGTATAACATGTTTGTTATTTTTATGGAAAAAAAAACAAGACTTTAGTATCACTTAAAAAATAACTTTTTATTAACATAAAATTTGTTGCTATTATTAAAGTAATGTGTATGGAGCCAGATCATACCCCACAATGACAGTGTAGGCCAATGGTCTCCAAACGGTGGCCCGGGGGCCAGATGTGGCCCTTTGCTTGCAGTTATCCAGCCCTTTTGGGAACTATTTCATTGACTGGTACAAACAAAGTGGTGCAATTCCCCCCCACACTGACACCAATGAGGGGGAACAACTCCTTCCAATGACACCAACAATTGGGCCCAATGACACCAACAATGAGGCACAATTCTTTCCACTGACACCAAAGATGGGGCATTGTTTTTTCCCACTGACGTCTAGACCATTCCTCTCTCAATAACCAAGGTCCGGCCCCCCTAAAGTCTAAAGGACAGTCAATTGGTCCTCTGTTTAGAAAGTTTGGAGACCCCTGGTGTAAGGCCAAAAAAACAAGCAGGATGATGTGTCCAAGAGGCCGTTCACCTGATTTTTATTGTATTTTATAATAACGAGGCTGAGAAAACCTCAACATAGATGTCAATCAACTGTAGTGTAATATGTAGAAGCATAATCACTATCATCAAGGACCTTTATGCCTGGCATTCACCAAGATGACTCACAGAGGTCACTTCCTTCTGCTATTGCATCTCATCCTGTGATTGGCTTCAAGGTTACAATGTGCAGTCTGAGTGATCAATGGAAAGGGCCTGCTTCCTACTGCCTGCAGCAGACTGTTTACAGTAGACATGTGCAATTCATTTTGTTCCGAATTCATTTTTTAACGAATTTTGACAAATTTGTTAATTCTGAAGTATCTGAATTAACAAAAATTCAAATAGTCGAATATTCGTAAATTCATCAATTCGAAAATTCATAAATTTGAAAATTCGTAAATTAGAAAATTCGAAAATTTGTCAATTCGAAAATTCAGAAATTCAAAAATTCAGAAATTTGTAAATTCAGAAATTTGAAAATTCAGAAATTCAAAAATTCGTAAATTCAGAAATTCAAAAGTTGATAAATTCGAAAATTCATTAATTGATCAATTTGAAAATTCGTAAATTCGAAAATTCGTAAATGTGAAAATGTACAATTTCAAAAATGCATAAATTCGATAATACAGAAATTCATAAATTCGAAAATTCATAAATTCGTAAATCCAGAAATGCGAAGATTCAGAAATTCGTAAATTCAGAAATTCGAAAATTCAGAAATTCAAAAATCTGAAATAATAACCAACTATAATAACTTAACTATTTCTAACGATGAAATTATTGGTATTGGAATTTCCTTTCAAATTTGAACATAAATACAAATTTATCCGAAGTTACAAATTATCCGAAATAACAAGTGCCGTATCTAAACGAATGGAACTTAACAAATTAATAATAATAGATAACAATAATAATAATAATAATAAAAACGTATTATTATTTATTATTAATTTGTTCTGTTCCATTTGTTTAGGTGCGGCATTCTTTATTTCAAATAATTTGTAACATCGGATAAATGTCCACTAACAGCCAAATTTGAAAGGAAATTCCATAACCTATAATTTAATAGTTAGTTATTATTTTGAATTTACGAATTTTCCAATTTATGAATTTACGAATCGCGTTCATAACGAATTACCCGAAAAAATAAAAATAAAAAATAAAAAAAAACGAATGAAACTAATTTTTCAGCAGTGCACAAGTCTAGTTTACAGCATTGTCGCGGTTGCACCTCTCAGCTTGCGATGTCAGAAAATGATACAGACAAGCTGGTGATGTTTGGTCCATTTTATTTGTAATAAAGATATACACTACATTTTTAAACAGAGTAATGTAACAAAAAGAGGAAAGAGAAAATGCCAGGGGGTGCAAAGCTAATATGTATTATTTCTTAAAGAAACCCTATGCCAGGAAAGACTTTGTGGTGAACTTGGAAAATTACATTTTGCAATAGTTTTCATTTTGACAAAGAGCAGTTTTGTTTTTGATCAGAAAAAATATTTTTCCATTGACCTCTCTCCATCCTAATAGCTGACCTCTCCTTCTGAAAATGCTAGTTACCCGGCTGTCATGCCTTTAAGGCCTCATACACACGGACGTTTTTTGACGCCGGCGTTTTCTGGCGTTTTTTGCAGCTCTCCATGTTAGTCAATGGCCCCATAAAAACGTCTGCGTTTCTGAGCTGTAGGTGGCGTCGGCGTTAGTGAGCAGAAAGTAGAACCCATGGCCATCGCGTTCTGAGGCTGTAACGTTTTGACATTTTTTGACGCCGACGCCACAATATGCCAACAAACGCCAACTAACGCCACCAAACGCCACCTAATATTGTACCGGCGTTTTCCGGCGTTTTTTGACGCCGACGTTTTTAGGTTGAAAGATAGCAGAGGGATGATTTTTTTAAAAAACGCCTATTGACGCCGACGCTCACTAACGCTCAGAAACGCCAATGCATAACGCCGAAAAACGTCGACTTTTTTTCCTTGACGGCGGGCCCGACGTTTTGTTTATTTTTTTAGATACGCCCGTGTGTATGAGGCCTTAATTTGATACATCCCGAGGCATTTTTCTACTACATATCCCAAGCTCATTAGTTGCTTCCGGCATGATCTTAAGGCCTCATACACACGGGCGTTTTATAATAAATAAGCAAAACGCCAGGTCCGACGTTTTTTAAAAAATCTGCATTTTTTGCGGCGTTTTGCATCGGCGTTAGCGAGCGTTAGTGAGCGTCGGCGTCAATAGGCGTTTTTTAAAAAAAAATCAGTCCTCTGCTATTTTTCAGCCTAAAAACGCCGGCGTCAAAAAACGCTTGTTAACGCCGGTACGGCGTTAGCGGGCGTTAGCAAGCGTTAGTGAGCGTTTTGCCGACTGGCGTCAAAAAACGCCAAAACGCTACAGCTACAGAACGCGATGGTCCCGCGTTCTAAAAACAGCTCACTAACGCCGACGCCCTCTACTGCTCACTAACGCCGGCGTTTTTAGAAGCCCTTGAATAACATGGAGAGCTGCAAAAAACGCCTACAAACGCCGGCGTGCAAAACGCCCGTGTGTATGAGGCCTTAGGCCTCATACACACGGGCGTTTTATAATAAATAAGCAAAACGCCATGTCCGACGTTTTTTAAAAAAATCTGCGTTTTTTGCGGCGTTTTGCATCGGCGTTAGCGAGCGTTAGTGAGCGTCGGCGTCAATAGGCGTTTTTAAAAAAAAAATCAGTCCTCTGCTATTTAAAATCCAACTTTTTATCGTCTCCTGACTAAAAAAAAAATTTTTGCGGATAACTGCGGCTGCGAGTGATTGCGAGCGATTGCGGCTACGTTTTGCGGCGTTTTTTGCGTCTAAAAAAATTTTTTGCAGCCTGTACCGCAAAACGAATAAATAATATTTTGCGGGCACACATACTCCGGATTCCGGAGTATGTGTGCC
>BLSH010286256.1:908970-926098 GCA_018402905.1 Glandirana rugosa | reverse complement strand
CAACATGATAACGACCCCAAACACACCTCCAAGATGACCACTGCCTTACTAAAGAAGCTAAGGGTAAAGGTGATGAACTGGCCAAGCATGTCTCCAGACCTAAAGCCTATTGAGCATCTATGGGGAATCCTTAAACGGAAGGTGGAGGAGCGCAAGGTCTCTAACATCCACCAGCTCTGTGATGTCGTCATGGAGGAGTGGAAGAGGCCTCCAGTGGCAACCTGTGAAGCTCTGGTGAACTCCATGCCCAAGTGGTAAAGGCAGTGCTGGAAAATAATGGTGGACACACAAAACATTGACACTTTGGGCCCAATTTGGACATTTTCATTTAGGGGCGTACTCACTTTTGTTGCCAGCAGTTTAGACATGAATGGCTGTGTGTTGAGTTATTTTGAGGGGACAGCAAATTTACACTGTTATACAAGCTGTACACTCACTACTTTACATTGCAGCGAAGGGATTGCTTTACTGAAGCTGGAGAGTGCAAAAACCGGTGCAGCTGTGCATGCTAGCCAATCAGCTTCTAACCTCAGCTTGTTCAATCAAGCTTTGACAATAAAACCTTGAAGCTGATTGGTTTCTGTGTGGAGCTGCACCAAATTTAGCATTTTCAAACTTTAGTAAATCAACCCCAGAGTGTCATTTCTTCAGTGTTGTCACATGAAATGATAGAATAAAATATTTATAAAAATGTGTGGGGTGTACTCACTTTTGTGAGATACTGTATACATGGGTGTCCGCAGAACTTTTTCCAGGGGGGGGGGGGGGGCATAATTTCAAGCTCATCTATGCTCTGCCCCTTTTTGACAATGTCATAATTTCATTATCACGGTCAGAGACTGCAGACGTAGTACAGGAGCTGGTCAGAGACTGCAGACATGATCCAGGAGATGGTCAGAGACTGCAGAAGTGGTACAGAAGATGGTCAGAGACTGCAGACGTGGTACAGGAGATGGTCAGAGACTGCAGACATGATCCAGGAGATGGTCAGAGACTGCAGATGTGATACAGGAGATGGTCAGAGACTGCAGACATGATCCAGGAGATGGTCAGAGACTGCGGACATGATACAGGAGACGGTAAGAAACTGCAGACATGGTACAGGAGACAGTCAGAGACTGCAGACATGGTACAGGAGACGGTCAGACTGCGGACATAGTACAGGATAAGGTCAGAGACAGGAGACAGAGACTGCGAACATGGTACAGGAAACTGTCAGAAACTGCATACATGGCTCACGAGGATAAGGACCTAGTGGGGAACCCCTGATCTGATCCCTGATTCCAGTGGGGGGCCATTGCCCCCCCTTGCCCCTACCTGCGGACGCCCATGACTGTATATATATATATAAATTATAAATACCATTTTTCCTTCTTTATAAGTAATCATTTGACCTCTGTTCTCAACTGCATAAGGGGCTTAGGTGGGGATGGAGGCTGCAATAAGCCAGCGGAGGAAGAGTAACAGCAGGACACTGATCTTATCCAGAAGTCTGACTGTTGGATTACAGGCAGGCTGTGCTTTCAAGTAGAATGCAAAGAAGAAAACTCCACCTCAAATGTGTGGATGGAGGAATATGATCGTTTATTTTGATCAATCCGCTGGTTGAATGAAAAAAAAAAAAAGGTCAATGTATAGGGCTGCCCAAGTCCGTGTAATCACAGAAGTGAATTTGCATAGGTAAACAGAGACATTATTTCAAACACAGAATATTTCATTTATTATCCTAGACATGGTTAACTCCAATTTACACACTTCTGTGGTTTTTACCTTTATCTCCATGCATTGTGGTGCTTTTTTCATGTTTTCATCTATTATTGATGTGTTTTTGCATGTATTTGCAGAACACACGGTGAAACCTGACAAGTTGCTACAGGCAGCAGTTCTTTGCTTTCTACTGCTTTCAAAAACTGGAGAAAAGAAAGACAAAAGCAGATGAGCTGCTATTATCAGCGGTTTCACTTTAATTTAGCAGCAATGTGATATGGATCTATAAAAAATGAAACACCCAAACCAATGACAAGAGATATATGCTCTTATAATGTTCATAAATACGGAGTGTGAATGGCGCCTGCTGGTCCCGGGTTTATTCAGTACTTGACAAAGAAAATACAATTATACAGCTGCATTCACTGCTGAGCATTACATTTTTTAGCGTTTTTTTGGGGGCTTTTTTTGAGCCTTTGTATGGGTTTTTTGAGCGTTTCTGTACTTCGTTTTTAAAGCACTTTTGAGCGTTTATTAATTAGCCAATAGAGAAATATCATTTGTTTCATAATTTGTTGCAACGTTTTTCTGCTTTTTCATCCACTTACATTTATTATTTATTTATTTATTTTACATTCTTTTGCAAAGGTTTAGGGTTAGAAGTTAATTTATATATTTAATATTTACTTATTGTTTATTTTGTTAGGTTGGGGGTCAATATTGGGGTTAGAGTTTAGGGGTTAATATTAGGTTTAAGTGTTGGGGTTAAGGTTGTTTATTTTATTTATGTATTTTTATTATTTATCGATCATGTATTTATTTTATCATTTATTATTATTTAATTAGTGCATTTGAGCAGAAAAAGAAACACTCAAAAACATGAGACAAAATGCACTAAACCGCTCAAATCAAGCGTTTCCATGCAGTTCTGTGAAACTAAAAACACTTAAAAAATGGACCAATCTGGCCGATTTGAGCTACAAAAAAAAAGCTCTAGATAAGGAGCAGAGCAGTGTCAACTAAGTGTAGCAGTATGAAGCTTTCATGGGCACAATAAGTAAGGCAACTCACAGGAATTGTGGTCAGTAATGCTCGTCAGTAAATGGAAAGTCCCCGCTGTGGGTGGTTAGCTGGCCGGCGTTCCTCATCGAGGAAAACCAAATGAAGCCCTCAGCAGTGTCGGTGGGCATCAACACTTCCTAGAGGTGTTCGAGAGTCACTTCTAGCTCCTCTACAGCGGGCACCGCTCAGCTACCACCTTGGACTTTTTTTCCCATGTGACTGTCATTGTTTTATTGTATTATATTTTATCAATTCAGCCTAGCTAGTTTGGGTCTGCCAGATCACTCCCTCCTTGCAAAAAAACCTCCAGAACTTTTTTGAGCTTCATGCATTTGGCTTCAAGCGACTTGGAGTGGAGATGTGAACCATCTCCATAGAGAATAATTTATTTTTTTCTCCTTCAGCATTTTGGAGATCTGAGCTTCAAGCTACAAAACGCTGAGGTGTGAATAGGGCCTTAAAGAGGAAGTAAACCCAGATTGGGTTTACTTCCTCAATATAACCCTGTAAAGTAGAAGCATAATGGGCTACTATGCATTGCATAGTAGCCCATTATGTGCCACTTACCTGCAAACGAAGCCTGCGACGTCCAGCGATGTCCCCGCTCCAAGCCGCTTCCATCATCAGCTCCTCTTCCTTCCGGGGCTGCGACTCCAGCTCTGTGACTGGCCGGAGTCGCATGACGTCACTCCCACGCATGCGCGTGGCAGCCGACAGTCACGGCACAGGGTCAGTGGAGAAACGGCACGGAGGCCGTCTCTTCACTGCGCATGTGCAGACATGACATCGGCACAGCTACAACACTGCATATCTCCTGAACCGTGCAGGTTTGGGAGATATGCAGTGCACCTACAGGTAAGCCTTATTCTAGGCTTACCTGTAGGTTAAAGTAATTGTCACAGGTTGACAACCACTTTAAAGAGGAGTTCCGCTGGGGAAAAAAAATAAAAGCAGCTACAAATATTGTAGCTGCTGAATTTTAATATTAGGACGCTTACCTGTCCAGGGAGCCTGCACCCCAGCCAATTTTCAGATCGGCTGTCGGGTGCTGCCACTTCCATCTCCACTAAGGGAAATTGGCAGTGGAGCCTTCAGGCTTCACAGCTGGTTCCCTATAGCGCATGCACGAAGCACGCTGCGCTTTCAAATTGGCCCGGCAGTGGAGGAAGGAGGAGGGGGACCGAACTTCCGAGGCATCTCCTGGAAGTTGGGATGGGGACCTGTCAAAAACAGGTCCTCGTCCCCCCCCCCCCCCCCACCCCCTGAAAGGTGCAAAATGTGGCACAGGACGGGGGGAGGCAGCAAATAAGCGGAGGTTCCACTTTTGGGTGAAATTCTGATTTAAGGTGGCCATAGATGGACCGAAATTAGTCAGTTTCATCAGGTAACTGTCTAATTGAAATCCATGTGTGGCCATTGCAGTTAAACAGAAGTCGGTCTACCGATCAACTTCTGTTCATCCGCACTGTCTGATAAAAGCTGATCAGTAAGCGGCTACAGCCAATGGCTGCAGCGCAGATCTGTGTATTTTGACAGCAGAGGAGTCCCCCCCCTACTATCAGAATTCAATAGTGCAGTAGGAAGGATTCCCCCATCCATCTTGAATGTGTGGATGAAGAAATTGGTTAAATTTTTTTTAGCTGAACAAAAGACGGAAACATGTATGGCCAGCTGTAGCTCCCATGAACGTACCCAAACCTACCCTGTCTAAGATGCCTACTATAAACCTACAGCTGGGGCTAGCCACAATCTTCACACACTGTGGATAAAATCTCCAGTGTCTCTCAAAGTACAGTTGTCCTTTAACATAAAAAAGAAAAAAATCAAAATGGCTGCAAATCCTTTCGGACAGGGTGCATATGCTTTATAAATCAATTTATTGGTGAATGTACGGTGAATCTGAGCTTTAAAGAATAATGCCAGGTATGTATATTTTATGCACAGTTATTCTGCCCCAGTTTGCACCAGCTATGCATGTACCATACCTGGTAAATATCTGGACAAGGTGGAAAGTGTGACGTCGCTGCCCTGTCCCCTCTCAACCTCAACCAATAAGAGAACACCTTGAATTCTTTATTTTTATTTATTTCAGGTACTTATATAGCGCTGTCAATTTACGCAGTGCTTTATATATATATATTGCACATTCACATCAGTCCCTACCCTCAAGGAGCTTACAATCTAAGGTCCCTAACTCACATTCATACATATGCTAGGGCCAATTTAGACAGGAACCAATTAACCTACCAGCATGTCTTTGTAGTGTGAGAGGAAACTGGAGTACCCGGAGGAAACCCACGCAGGCACAGGGAGAACATGCAAACTCCAGGCAGGTAGTGTCGTGGTTGGCATTCGAACCAGCAACCCTTTTCAAAATGCAAAGCAATGTCTGAATGGTATGTAGTAGATGAACGCCGGAAACTCGATAGCTTCATCATAAGAACTTTATTGTTGCATCACAGCGGTGAAACATCCATAAATACTGACGCGTTTCGGCCTTAGGCCTTCACCAAAGCATGCTTTAATGAAGGCCTAAGGCTGAAACGTGTCAGTAATTATGGATGTTTTACTGCTGTGATGCAACAATAAAGTTCTTATGATGAAGCTATCGAGTTTCCGGCGTTTATCTACTACATATCTGCTTTGAGTACCATTGGCCAGAGCACCGATCACGAGTCTGTACACTCCATTTGATCCATAGAAGCGACAGAGCTTGGGTGAGTTTTTTCTTTTAACCACTTGACCACTGACCACTTAAACCCCCATCCTAACCGGACCTATTTTCAGCTTTCAGTGCTATCACGATTTGAATGACAATTACTCAGTCATACTACACTGTACCAATATGATATTTTTGTCCTTTTTTTCACACAAATAGAGCTTTCTTTTGGTGGTATTTAACCACTTCAGCCCCGGAAGGATTTCCAGCTTTAGGACCGGAGCCCTTTTTGCGATTCGGCGCTGCGTCGATTTAACTGACAATTGCGCGGTCGTGCGACGTTGTACCCAAACGAAATTTGCGTCCTTTTTTTCCCACAAATAGAGCTTTCTTTTGGTGGTATTTGATCACCTCTGCGTCATTTCTGATCGCCGCTATGAACAAAAGAAGAGCGACAATTTTGCAAAAAAACCCAAATTTCTTACTTTTTCCTAAAATACAAATCCAAAAAAAATATATAAAAAAACATTTTTTTTTCACCTTTTTTGGCCGATTTATATTCTTCCTCATATTTGCGATAAAAAAAATCGCAATCGGTGTTTGTTGATTGGTTTGCGCAAAAGTGGTCGCGTTCACGGATGATGAGAATTCATTTTTGGGGTTTATATTTTTTTTTTATTTTTTACTAATAATGGCGGCGATCTGCGATTTTTTGCGGTACTGCGATATTTCAGCGGACATGTCGGACCATTTTGACACTTTTTTGGGACCATTGGGATTTATACAGCGATCAGTGCTATAAAAATGCACTGATTACTGTGTAAATGCCATTGGCAGTGAAGGGGTTAACCTGCAGGGGGCGCTCTAAGGGTTAACTATGTTCCCTGGGCGTGTTCTAACTGTATGGGGACTGCCCTAACAGGGGAAGGGAAGTGGTCACAGCCTTCATGTACAGGAAGGCTGTGATCACAGCCCTTCCCCCTCACACAGAGAGGAGGTCCGTGTTTACATCCACGGACCTCCGCTCCTTCGCTCCGGGGGGGCCATCGCGGGTAGCCGGCGGCAATCGAAGCCGCCGCACCCACTCCCTGACCCTCCCCGAACACAGTGAGCGTGCGGGCGCGCCTCCGGTGGCGCGCACGCGCTCACTAAACTCGTTCCCGCAGCCGCCGTCGTATGACGGCGTTTTGCGGGAACGAGCCACTTTGCCGCCGTCAGATGCCGATCGGCGGTCGGCAAGTGGTTAATCACCGCTGGGTTTTTTATTTTTTGCGTTGCTGTTATAAATTTTTGCAAATTAGTAATTTTTACTTCATAGATTTGGGCCAAAATTTATACTGCTATATATCGTTGGTAAAAATAACCCAAATTAGTGTATATCATTTGGTCTTTGTGAAAGTTATAGAATTTACAATCTATGGTGCCAATCACTGGAAATTGATCACACCTGATGTACTGACGGCCTCATTTCTTGAGAAACTGACATGCCAGGAAAACACAAATACCCCCAAATGACCCCTTTTTAGAAAGTAGACATTCCAAAGTATTTAGTAAGAGGCTTGCCAAGTTTTTTGAAGTTGTAATTTTTTCTCACAATTCTTTGCAAAATTATTATTTTTTTCACAAAATTGTCATATTAACAGGTTATTTCTCACACCCAGCACATGCATACCTCAAATTACACCCCAAAACACATTCTGCTACTCCTCCCGAGTATGGCGATACCACATGTGTGAGACTTTTACATAGCCTGACCACATACAGAGGCCCAACATGCAGGGAGCACCATCAGGCGTTCTAGCGGCATAAATTTAAAATCTAATTTGACTACCGATTACACTTTTGTGAGGCACTGTAGCGGCACTGATGGGCACTGTGGTGGCACTGATGGGCACTGTAGTGGCATGGATGGGCACTGTAGTGGCACGAATGGGCACTGTAGTGGCATGAATGGACAGTGTAGTGGCACTGATGGGCACTGTAGTGGCATGGATGGGCAGTGTAGTGGCACTGTAATGGCTTGGATGTGTCACGGATGAGAACTGATGTGGTATGGATGAGCATGAATGAGGCATAAATGAGCGCATATGGGGGTGGATGAGCCGTGGATGGGGATGGCTGACATGGATGGGGATGACTGAGCATGGATGCGGATAACTGATCACGGATAGGGATGGCTGAGCACAGATGGGGATGGCTGAGTACAGATGGGGATGGCTGAGCACGGATGAGGATGGCTGAGCACGGATAGGGATGGCTGAGCACGGATGGGGATGGCTGAGCACGGATGGGGATGGCTGAGCATGGATGGGGATGGCTGAGCATGGATGGGGATGGCTGAGCATGGATGTGGGTGGCTGAGCACGGATGGGGATGGCTGAGCGCAGATGGGGATGGCTGAGCGCGGATGGGGATGACTGAGCATGGATGGGGACGACTGAGCATGGATGCATGGCTGAACACGGATGGATGGGTGAGCATGGATGGATGGATGGGTGAGCACGGATGAGGATGGGTGGCTGAGCACCAATGAGGATGAATGGGAGTGCATGGATGCATGGGTGGATTAACATAGGGGCTATTGGAGCTGCAGCTTCAGGCTCCTTCCTTAGGATAGGCCCAGGCCAATGGTGTGAGTGAGTCACTAATGCTGCCCAGTCCTGCTCTGTATACAGTGCACACATGATTGGTATATAAATTGCGGCAGCATATTTAACTTGTTTTAACAAAAAATTGTTTGCACTTAATTTTGTTCATTTCCCTGAAAAAAGGCCCTCCAAAATTCTCAGCACCAGGCCTCTGATGCTCATCATCTGGCCCTGCATGGATGGATGGATGGAGGGTGTAGCAATGCTGTGGGCACTTCAGATCCTGCCCACAATGCTGCTACATTGATCTCTCCCCCTCTCCTCTCGCACTGCACCGATCAGTGCAGAGAATGGAGAGAAAAGCCAGAACATCCGCCGGCTTGTTTACATCTGATCACTCCGTCATTTCATAGAGCGATCACGTGGTAAAGGGCTGCTGCGAGCGACCGTTTACCGCGGTCCGTGATGCACCGGGTCTCCTCGGATACGCCCTAGGGGGCGCGCTGGATCGGAATTCTGGGAGGATGTTATGTTACGCCCTCCCAGAATAATGAATCCACCTTGTGGCTGTGTATTTACATTACACAGTCGGAAAGTGGTTCATCTCTGAATGGTGCTTGTGCTGAGTGGCCAACCACTTGTGTTCAGAATGCAGCAGGCTGGCTGCTTGGCACGGGAGCAGAAGGAGATCACTGGAGTAGCAATGTATATTATAGTGATTTCCAGCTTCCCGGAGCATCGGCCAGGTATGGCATATACATAATTACATTGGTATAAGCTGGATAAAATATCCGTACCTGGAATTCTTCTTTAACCCTGCATAAAAACACAACACATTGCAGACAGTAAATGCACTCCAGAGAGCCGGTATGAATTGATTTGATGTCTGGAGTTCCTCAGCTTTGACTTTATTTACTTTTTTTTTTAGGAACCATTTTACCCAGAAAATGTTAATCCCTTCACACCTAAGGGTAAAACGAATCTTAATGCCCAAGCACAATTTTGTAATTTTGACATGTGTTAGTAAAACCGTACAAATCATCACAACTGCTTTGTGCATCCAGGTGGATTATACCTTGTTCTTTTTTTTAGAACGAATTGGGCTTTCACTTGGTGGTACAGTAAATGGTTATGGCTATCTCCTGATTTTTTTATTATCATAGGAAAACTGTCCCAAAAAAAACAAAACAAAACTTTTCTTTAAAGTTTAGCTGTAAATTTCTTGTTACTACATAACCTACCACCAAAGAAAAACCCAAAATAAATTCTCCTGCACCAGACAATCACAGCGATACCACAGAGGTGTATGTTGTATCTATCTGTAGTACAGCCCAAAAATAATAGTGCATATTTTGCTTTTTTATCCTACCTAAAACACACTGATACTAATTTAAAAAAATAATAATTAAATTATAATAATAATAACTGAAAAAAAAAGTCTTTAAAAATCCTGCTCAAAATATATTGAATATGACCTTTTACCCTTACTTGACCCAAACACTAAACCTGGCACTGACCTAGATCATAATTTGATCTAGCTTTTTCTTAATTTTTTTTTTTTATTTTTATTTTTTATTATTTTTTTTTTACACACACTATTTTTTCCTTTCTGCAAGGAAAGAGAGAGATACAATGTATTTCTCCCCTCCATTCACAGAGAGAGAAACACAGGGGCCGGCTTCACAGTGACTGGTCACTGTGATAGCCAATTAGAGGGTATCACGGCGATCAGGTGACCCAAAACCGTGAGATCCAGGTCCCGATTGTTAGTACGGGACCCGGGGTTGCTGCTGAGACCCCGGTCTCTGTGCTGGGAGCATGCTGTGCGGCACGCCGCACAATACCTGCATCCAATTAGATATTGGGTATTTTGACAGCTGATGGAACCAGTTGTTAAAATACAATCGCTGCAGCATGAGATCCGTGCATCCATGATGTATAGCGTGGATGGAGGAATCTGTTACATTTGTAATGTTTAGCCCTGGTTCACATATATGCAATGCGGGAACCAGCGCGATTCCAGAGCCGGTTCCCGCATCGCACCTCTCCCACCAGCAGTTCACACTGCCTTCTGCGAACCACTGCGGGTGTCATTAAAAAGTTAATGACATTCCCAGATTTGTTCACAGATCGCCGCGCGAACTGTGAACTCGCACAGGAATCAGATCGCAAAGGTGAGAACACCCATGCTATCCGATTCCAGTGCGGGAGAAAAAAGACTCCTATACCTTTTTTGGTGCTAAAATACAGTTGCATGGCTGAACTCGCATTGCTCAGAGATTGCATGTAATCAGCACCTGCGGTGCGGGTGCGAATCACATGCGTTCTCTGAGATCGCTATAGTGTGAACCCGGGCTTAGTCTGCAGACTGAATCTATGTGCATGGCCAGCTTTAGGTGACAGTGATGGGGGGAGTCAATCAAGTGTAAGTATTCGCCAGCACACCAAGGATCACTGTCCAGAAGTTCTTCATTCAAAGAGAGATCACATTACAGAAAGTGCAATGTTTCGGAGCCACGCAGGACCCCTTCATTAGGCATAAGTATTTGCCAGCACACCAAGGATCACTGTCCAAAAGTTCTTTCTTCAAAGAGAGATCACATCACAGAAAGTGCAACGTTTCGGAGCCACGCAGGACCCCTTCATCAGGCATGTGACATGCCTGATGAAGGGGTCCTGTGTGGCTCCGAAACGTTGCACTTTCTGTGCTGTGATCTCTCTTTGATTAAAGAACTTTTGGACGGTGATCCTTGGTGTGCTGGCGAATACTTACACTTGATTGACGCCTCCAGTATCCAGCTGGGAATCGCTGCAGCATCCACCCTTACACAGGCCTTACTTTGCCAGAAAGGTGTGCGTTGGAAGATTGACAAAAGTGATGGGAGGAGGGCTGCATTTTTTTCACATGCTCCTTCAGCACTGGCACTATCTAATGTGTTCATATTGCAAAAAATGATTTGTAGAACACTTAGTTGTGAATGTTATCTTTTCCACATGGCAAATATGATATATTTATTGGGGAGGAGGGCAGAAGTTACTTTTGCTTTATTTTATTTTCTCACAGTCTAACACATGCACATCAGATGAGTTCGGTACGACTGATGCTAAATCTGTGTAACCTGCATAATGGGAGATATTTGAAACCCGTTACTTCTGCATGAGTAGGAGGATCACCTCTGATCAACGTATGGTAGATAGAAATGTCTTCTCGGGGTGGTTTTGAATCATGCATTATTTGGGTCTTTGTGGTATACCTTCAATGTCTTAAGACAACTATATACTGTATACAATGTGTAATGTATATCATACAGTTGACTCACAAATATCATCATCTCTGTGGAATTTAAGAAGAACATTATGCAATACATTAGGGTTTGGGATAGGAATGGCTGTAACCATGATTTGGATGATCACGTACATGAGTGATGTCCTATACATTAGTCACGAAATGTTCCCCACATTCTCTTGTGGTCTAAAGAGCATCTTAGGACTCTCAGCTAAAGATATTTCAAGATTGGAAGAATTATTTAGAGAAGAGCATTAGTATATCCAAAAAGTGACTGATAATGTGAGCAAACATGAACTGTATAACCACTTAACACGGTGCAATGGTCGTACAACAACTGGTTGTACGATCATCCGACCGTTAGTACGTGCGATTCAAACAGCCGACGTGCGACGGTCATACAACAGAGGTTGAGAAGATGAGCAGACTAGAAAACTTTGGTTGTACAACAAGCGGTTGTACGACCGTTGTACCGTGTGTACAGAGAAGTTGGGCCAACAAAGCTGTACGTGCAAAACACGCATGCTCAGAAGTCAGGAACGCCTGGAAGTGTCCGTTCATGTAAACCTACATTCCTAATTCACAAATCACATGCACCTGAACTTCCTCTTTATAGGCTCGTAACACGGCACCACGTTAGGCTTGGTCGTACGATCGCTTAGTGCATGTCAGTAACAGCCAACATACGATTTTGGACATCCGGTCGTACGACCATCGCACCGTGTGTACGAGGCTTTATGCTCACTCCTTCAATTAGTAGTTACCCCCCCATTACAAAAGCAAGTTTGCTTGTAATACTTTTGTTTTCCTTACCGTATATGTGGGTGTCTGGACATCATTTCTAAAGAAGCCCATGGGGGTGAAACCGGTTGGGATAACAGCCGACTGAAGCCAGTAAAATGTGTGGCTGTGCTCCTTCCATGTAATATTTGGAACACTTTGATTTTATTGTTTGTGTATAATTAATTGATTACTATATTGTCAAAATAAAGATTTATTGTTTTATACAAATAACTTTATTGGTTTTGATCAATTTCACAGCACCGCATAATCCCCCCAGGGGAACGAAATTCTCCCTATTCTATTGACAATTGGGATGAGGTGCCATAAAATATTTAGGCTATATGCCAAACTGATCAAGGAGACATCGAAATAAATCATTTCTAAAGTCTTAAGCCTGATCCACACGATGCGACTGTCGTACGACCGGATGTCCAAAATCGTATGTCGGCTGTTGTGTCTTGCGTACTGACGTGTACTAAGCGATCGTATGACCAAGCCTAACGTGACGTGTTACGAGCGTATAAAGAGGAAGCTCAGGTGCATGTGATTTGTGAATTAGGAATGTAAGTTTACACAAACGGACACTTCCAAGCGTTCCTGACTTCTGAGCATGCGTGTTTTGCACATACAACTTGTTGGACCAACTTCTCTGTACACACGGTACAACGGCCGTTCAACAGCTTGTTGTACAACCAAAGTTTTTTAGTGTTCTCATCCAACCTCTGTTGTACGACCGTCGCAGGTCGGCTGTTCTAATCGCGCATACTAACGGTCGGATGATCGTACAACAATCGGTCGTACGACCATTTTCATATGACGTTGCACCGTGTGTACGGGCCTTTATAGAAGGCCCTAAGCGCTAGATTGCTCTTATTTGCAAAAGCAACCAACGACGGTCACTAAAAGCCTTGTGCATTGCTGAAAAATCCATTTTCGTTTTCGATTCATTGTTTTTTTCTTCTTTTCATTTTTCGGGTCATTCGTTATGACCGCGATTTGTAAATTCCATCCAATTTGAATTAATAACTAACTAATAACTAACTAACTATTAAATGATAGGTATTGGAATTTCCTTTCAAATGTGGCTGTTAGTGAACATAACGAATACGAATTTATCCAAAGTTACAAATTATCCGAAATAACAAATGCCGCATCTAAACAAATGGAACGGAAGAAAGTATTAATAAATAATAATAAAAAGTTTTTCTTATTGTTATTTATTATTAATTCATTAAGTTCCATTCGTTTACGTACGGCATTCGTTATTTCGGATAATTCATAACTTCAGATAAATTTGCATTCGTTACGTTCACTAACAGCCAAATTTGAAAGGAAATTCCAATACCTATAATTAGTAATAGTTATTATAGTTGGCTAGTTATTTCAGATTTTCAAATATTTGGGTTTACGAATCTTCGAATTTACGAATATTTGACTATTCGATTTTATGAATATTCGGAAAAATTCGGTATTTGGTAAACAAAAATATCCAAATTAATGAATTTGTCAAAATTCGTTAAATCGTGAATTTGTAATGAAACTAAATACAAGTCTAGTCGCTAACTCTGGATCAGATCCTTTTGCCTTCTGCACCTCACCGTTGGCCCACCGCTGTGATGGACAGCCTTATAATTCAGCAGGAAGGGGTAAACCAGAGCTGGCAAACCCAGGAGCTGGTTGCATAACAGAGCAGCACTGTATATGGGGGCACCCAGTGTGCTGTAAAGGAAATTAGAACTGATGTGCAAACACCTAAAGTAAGTGGCAGCCTGTCTGCTTTACCTTGTGTGATGTCAAACTTGAGAATACATTTGTCAGGAGTGTATGCGATTCTGCTCGATTATAGCTGCTGTTCCAGAAGCCTATTGCATTAGGGTGTGCACCACAAAGCGCAAACAAACATGAGTGCGTGTGTATATATGTCAGAAGGGCAGAGATCGGTGTCAGAAGGGCAGAGATCGGTGTCAGAAGGGCAGAGATCGGTGTCAGAAGGGCAGAGATAGGTGTCAGTAGTTTATTTGTATTTTAATTTATTATTTTTTTTTACAATTTAGTTTTTTAATTATTTTTTAGAATATTATATTTTATTTTTTTACAATTTTATTTTGGAGCCATGCTTTGGGCTTTGGTGAAATATCAGGGGTCTAAACAGAGACAGAGAAAGAGACTGAAAGAGACTGAAGACAGAGATTCCTCAGTCCCTTTCTCTGCAGCCAGGCAGCAGGGGCAAATCTGCACAGTACAGGGTGATGAGGGTGTGCCCACCCCTTCCACCCTATGTGCGCACACCTATGATTGCACATAAGGGGACGTTGCTTCTACACCACCTCGATAGCAATATTTCCTCAACTCGTCAGATCTTTTTCTAAATAGCTGGTCCGGGGGTACAAAAGATCACATCCAAGAAGGATAGGGATTGAAAGAAAGAAAGAAAGAGTACGCAGAGTATTCTCTGCAATGGAAAGGTTGATTCCAAGGTTCCAGGAATGGTTTTGGACTCCAGATGTTCCTTGAAAGATAGGTGATCCAAGGTTCCCATATCTTTTCAAACTGGGATATTTTATCATTGAGGATGGTCGAGTTTCTCATTGACCATTATCCAGGAGAGTTTGGTCTTAAAGTGATACTAAAGTCTCCTTTTTTTCATTTAAATAACAAACATGTTATACTTACCTGCTCTGTGCATTGGTTTTGCACAGAGCAGCCCAAATCCTCCTCTTCTTGGGTCCCTCGCCAGGGCTCCTGGCCCCTCCTGCCTGTCGAGTGCCCCCACAGCAAGCAGCACCTGAGCCGAGCCGCTGCTCTGTGTGTCCATTCAGACACCGAGCCATGGATTGGCCCCGCCCCCCTCTCCTCATTGGCTCACTGACTTTGCTTGACAGCAGTGGGAGCCCCACTGCTGTTTCAGCCAATTAGGAGGGAGAGTCCTGGACAGCTGACATCACTGGATCTAGATGGGGCTCAGTTAAGTACTAGGGGGGCTGCTGCACACTGAAAATTTTTTTTATGTTTTAAAGTAATTGTAAAGCTTCAGTTTTTTTCTATTAAATTAACAAACATGTTATACTTACCTACCCTGTGCAGTGGTTTTGCACAGAGCAGCCCGGATCCTCCTTTTCTCAGGTCCATGGCTGGAGTTCCTGGCCCCACCCTCCTGTTGAGTGCCCCCACAGCAAGCAGCTTGCTATGGGGGCACCTGAGCCGAGCTGCAGCTCCATGTATCCATTGACACGAAGCTGCGGTTCGGACCCACCCTCTCTCTCTCCTGCTTGGCTAATGGCACCAATGGCGCTGCTGCTGTGTCTCAGCCAATCAGGACGGAGAGTCTGGATGGCTGAGGCACTCGTGGACATAGCTGGACAGAGATGGGGCTCAGGTAAGTATTAGGAGGGCTGAGGGGGGCTGCTGCACACAGAAGGCTTTTTATCTTAATGCATAGAATGCATTAAGATAAAAAAAACATTTGACTTTAGAACCATTTTAAGCATGCAGTCCGTTTCCATCCAACCGCCCCATAGAGAACAGTGGGCTGTGTCGTGTCCGCTCTGCATAGTGGAGCGGCTATGAACCTGTCATCCTCCTGAGAAGAAGGCAGATCTGCTTGGATGGATTCTGCCCCACGTGAAAGGGGTCTTAAGCTAAAAACCTTTCAGTAGCTGTTCCTCCCCCTCCCCTCCCTAAATACTTACCTGTATCATCCTGTATTGATCCAGCACTGTGCCTGTCTGCAGCAGTGCTACTCTTTCTCCCTGGTCTGACAGGGCAGATTGATAACAGCGGCAGTCATAGGCTCCTGCAGCGGTCAATGAAATCCAGCGAGGAGGACGCAAGCAACCTGGCTCGGGAGCAAGCCTGCTTGTGTGCCACCATAGGAAGTGGCTTCCTCTAGTGGCACACAGAGAAGAGGAGGAACCAAGAGCACTGGAGAGGGGTCCCTAAGGAGGAGATTCAGGGTCCCTTTTGCACAGAGCAGGTAAGTATAACATGTTTATTATTTTAGTAAAAAAAAAAATTACAACCACTTGAAATACTTCCTGTTATGGGGTGACAACTGGTTTCAAATTGAGCCCCTGCATTGTCACCCTGTCACATGCGTTCCTATTGGAGAGTAGAAATGATTGCGCAAACACATACTGTGCTGGCCCAGAGGAGTGATCTGTAAGGCTACTTTCACACTGGGGGTGGTGGAGTGTTAGCAGTAAACAGAGGCGGCTCTAGGTTTTCTGAGGCCTTAGGCAAAACCTAGACATGAGGCCCTACTCACGCCCATAATGGGAAAAAGAATTCAATGGATAAAAAAATAAACTTTATAAATTGCATATATTTATAATTGCATATAAATTGCAGCTTTAAAGTGCTGGTGTCAGTACTCTCTATCTCGGTGCTGGTGTCAGTGTCAAATTAGGCGGTTACAAGGCCCCTCTGAGTGTGAGGCCTTGGGCGACCACCTAATTTGCCTAATTAGAAAGCCGCCTCTGTCGGTAAATCTCCGCTAGTCACAGTGGGTATTTACCGCTGTTATAGCGGCGCTACGGCAGCGGGAGTGGTATGCTTTTAACCCCCCACAAGAGGTTAAAACGGGGTTAAAAGTGCCCGCTCTCCGCGCTTCCGAGGTGGTGTATAGCCGCTTCGGAAGTGCTACCCCATTGTCAGGGGCGTTGCTAGGTCTACAAAAGATCTGGGGCTAGAGCCCACAGCAGCGAAGTAAAGAAGGTCATATTGTTGAGCGGGCATACACATGTATATATATATATTGTTACATATCTGAGTGCAGATCCTCCTTACATCAGGGTCCCCAGAGAGCACCCCTTACATCAGGGGCCCCAGAGAGCCCCTTCCTTACATCAGGGTCCCCAGAGAGCCCCTTCCTTACATCAGGGTCCACAGAGAGCCTCTTCCTTACATCAGGGTCCACAGAGAGCCCCCCCCCTTACATCAGAGTCCCCAGAGAGCCTCCCCGTATATAAGGGTCCCCAGAGAGTCGCCGATATGTGGTGGAGCCTTCGCGCCTCTCGCCCGTGAAAATTGGGGCAAAATTGGAGA
>BLSH010286256.1:898449-908960 GCA_018402905.1 Glandirana rugosa | reverse complement strand
CCAGAGAGCCTCCCCATACATCAGGGTCCCCAGAGAGCCTCCCTATACACCATAGTCCCTAGAGAGACTCCCCATACATCCGGGTCCCCAGAGATCCCCCTATACATCAGGGTCCCCAGAGAGCCTCCACGTACATCAGGGTTCCCAGAGAGCCTCCCCATACATCAGGGTCCCCAGAGAGCCTCCCTATACACCATAGTCCCTAGAGAGACTCCCCATACATCCGGGTCCCCAGAGATCCCCCTATACATCAGGGTCCCCAGAGAGCCTCCACGTACATCAGGGTTCCCAGAGAGCCTCCCCATACATCAGGGTCTACAGAGAGCCTCCCCCTTGCATCAGGGTCTACAGAGAGCCTCCTCATACATCAGGGTCTACAGAGAGCCCTCCTATACATCAGGGTCCCCAGAGAGCACCCCTTACATCAGGGTCCTCAGAGAGCCTCCCCATACATCAGGGTCCCCAGAGAGCCTCCCCATACATCAGGGTCCCCAGTGCGCCTCCCCATACATCAGGGTCCCCAGAGAGCCTCCCCATACATAAGGGTCCCCAGAGAGCCTCCCCATACATCATAGTCCCCAGAGAGCCTCCCCATACAGCAGGGTCCCCAGAGAGCCTCCCCATAAATCAGGGTCCCTAGGGAGCCTCCCCACATGTCAGAGAAAGAGGATGGTGGATGAGAGAGGGTGAAAGAGACCCCCTAGCCCTGCCTGCAGTCCCTACTGTCCCAGCCTCTATCTGTGTGGGTAGGTGTGTGTGATCCACCTACCTCCCACCCGTCCTCGGTCAGCCTTTTTTCTTCCTGTTCCATGACAGTCACAGCGAGCTAGGAGAGGAGTTTGGAGAAGGAGTGTAGGCTCTGAGAGGCACCGGCGATGCTGCTCAGGATGGGGTTGAGGCCTTGTCTTCTCTCTCTCACTCCCTTAGCCAAATAGCGCCTGTAAAGCGCCTCAGTGTGAAAGGGGACTTACTATTAATGCATGTGGATAGGAAGTGGCTGAAAGGGGGGCAGTAAGAGATCAGCCGCGCAAAGATGCAAAAAAAAGATGAGAAAAATGCAAATGCAATATTTATACATGTAGGAGAAACACAACAGTTGGATTGCTGTAGGCACCCCTTACCTCATTTATGAATTAACGTCATAAGGTTCTGTATATCTTTCTAGACAAGCTTTTGGTTTTATATACAAACATTTTTTACAAGCAAATAGAAAACTGACAGATCTGTCCTAAAAATGACCACCACCATCTCTCCATTACAAACACTCGCCTAGTGCCAATCTTTGTTTCATTTCTCTGGAATGAATTTTATGTTTTCATTGTTTTCTTACTGTAAACCAGGACAGTTCTATGGTCAGAGTCGTCCTCTAACCGCACTAACCCTTCCTCCTATGTTCTTGCACAACACAGCTACAATGCATCCAGTCTGTGCATGGCTCCTTGTTTGCAAGTCCAAGCCCTTTTACCAAAAGGAGGAAGCAAAAGGAGAACATGGTTTATCCCCTAATTGTTTCTCAGATGCAAAGTGGTCAATGGTTACCGAAACAAACAATATGTAACAGTATCTGAAAAAGTCCTGTCAATAGGATAGGTTTGTATTTTTAATTTTTCAAATATATTCTGCAAAATATTCCATCAACAGTGTATAATAATTATGTGAACAATACTGCAAAACACATAAACTTGCTTCTACTATTACAAAAATAATTTTTTTGTTGTAGAACAAATGTAATTTTACAGTATTTGAAATACAGGTATGCAAATTTGTTTTATTAAATTATTTGCAATTCTGGGCAGCTAGTCTTGTAATCTGGGAAGCCCTGCCAGAAAGAAGAGCTGGGTCCTCTACCTGCACTGCGGCAGCGTGGCTTAGTCAAGAACACTGGGCCAAAATATTCCCGCAGCTTGATCATCAGCATAATGATGAGATCATTACTCTGCTCTCCAGAGTCAAAAAGACATTCCTAATTAAGGGACATAACCTAACTCCCTTAGCGGCTTTCATTTTCATCCTGGCAGATACATTCAGTTGGCTATCGTTTTCATTAAATCTCTTCTGTTATCATTATCCGTGTTTTTTTTTAAATTGGTTTGTACAGATGAGAGCCCGTTCACATAGGGGCGTCATGTGCTCCGACTTGAGTCGCCTAAAGTTGCCCCAAGTCGCTTGACATCTGAAGTCCTATTCAAGTGAATGGGAGCCGTCTTAATGTACACTACTGAAGTCGCTCCGAAAAGGTTCTGGCCCAAGACATTGTGCTGCCTGGGTCTAAGAATGAAATACTGCCCCCCCCCCCAAGAAAAATTACATCCACCAAAAAGCCCCCACATCCATTATTTTATATCATGATAATAAAAATTAAAATTAAATTTATCAGGAAGTCAGATTTACATGCAACAGAACCTTGTCTATATGCAAAATTATATGACATAACATTATGTATATAGACAGGCTAGGGCAGTATACAGACAGGCTAGGGTAGTATATGAACAGGCTAGGGCAGTATGGGGGGGGGCTAGGGTAGTATAGGGGCAGGCAGAGTGGCCCGGGGGGCAGTTATCATGACGCACAAAACTGCTGGAAAAAAATTCTTGGTGGTCCATTTGCTGGGTAAATAGAAGAGAAGGAGAGGGGCTGTGGTTCAATTGGCTGCCCCTCTCAAAGTGCTGCCTGGGTCCAATGGACCCACTGAGACCCATGGTAGGGCCGGCCTTGCCTGTATGACTTCAAGGCGACTTCTATCCAACCTGTGCCCATAGAAGTCAATAGAAGTCGCCTCCAAGTCAGATCCCTCATCTATATTGAAGCATTAAATAAAAGAAGTCACCTGGCATGACGTTGCGCTGTAAGTCGCCTGAAGTCGCTCTGAAAGTCGTCTAGCAAAGCCTACCTAATTCGGATGGCCCCTGTGTGAACGCAGGCTAAGGCCAGTTTCACACGGGCTTCAGCCTGTATAATTAAAATGCTTTGTGCCAGAAATATAATTTAGGTTATAGGGTAGAATTTAGGTTCCTTTCAAAAAAGGGACAAATCACAGAATAAAATTGCACTTTGGGTGAGTTATAAAATAGAATAGATTTTTGTTATTATGTTAATGCATTTCTGGTTCTTCAGGCTGCATTCACACAGGGGTGACCCGACTTCAGCGCGGCGTTGCTAGGCGATTTCAGCGCGACTTACAACGCGACTTCATGCCAGGCGACTTTGCCTGTGGCCAACCAGAGCAGGGAGGGAGGGGGTTGCCCTGGATAAATTATTTTCTTTTGCCGGTTCACACCTTGGCGATCCGACTTCAGAGGCGACTTTGCTAGGTGATTTGAATGCGATTTCAAGGCGACTTCAGCACGATTTTGGGCGACTTACAACGCAACCTAAAACGACCTCCATGCCAGGTGACTTTGCCTGTGGCCAATCAGAGAAGAGAGGGAGGGGGGTTGCCTTAAAAAAATATTTTATTTTTCCTGTGTAGTCGCTTCTTTATAGACGGTGATCCGACTTGGAAGCAACTTCCATTTAATTCTATGGGCTCAAATATCCTAGAAGTTGCCTTGGAGTAGTACAGGAACCTTTTCAGAAGTCTCCCTGAAGTCGGAGCGACTTGTGTAGTGCATATTAAGACCGCTCCCATTCATTTCAATGGGATTTCTGATGTCTAGCGATTTGAGGTGACTTGGGGCGACACAAGTCGGATCGCAAGTCACCTAGGTGTGAACCGGCCTGTAACTGTAAAATCGCTTCCATTTAGATGGGGGATCCAACTTGGAGGCGACTTCTATTCAATTTTATGGGCACAAGTTGGATAGAAGTTGCCTAGAAGTAGTACACCAACCTTTTCTGAAGTCGCTCCGACTTCAGTAGTGTACATTAAGACGGCTCCCATTCATTTCAATGGGATTTCAAATGTCAAGCGACTTGGGGCGAGTCGCCCCTGTGTGAATGAGCACTTATCCCCATGCTTATTATTACTAAATCGCAATAATCTGACCATGTCACTATACCTCTCCTTATCGTGTACGGTTTTCCATGGACCAAAATATGGTAATATCAGGATTCATTCACACCAGCAATGTGGAGCTGTGTTGGGTTGGGTAGCATTGCCAGTGCAGTCCCCAATGAAAGCAAAGCGATTTGCCTTATGTCCTATGGCTTCAATCCCATTAAGAAAAGTAAGCTGGCCATGACGTGAGCTTGGACAGGAGAAATTTCTATCAGTGTGTGGCTGTCAGTGGCGTATCTAAGGTATGGCACCCATGGCAAGTGCCATGGACGCCATGGAAGGGGGGAGCAGCAAAAAAAAGCCACCCCCGTGTTCAGTGAGTCAGTGGTACTGGTATCGCTATGCTACTATGGCAGCTTACACAGACCCGGCCCGCCAGTGCCCGTGTGCACGGACATGAAAAGTGTCTGTGTTGTTGTGTGAGCTGTACTTGTCAGTCAGACGAGGAGAAAAGAGAGGCGGCGAGTCACGCGAGCGCAGAGCGACGCTCTTAATGAGGTATACAGGTCAGCTGCAGTGCAATTTTACTATAATACAGAGACTCCCACTTTTGCAGATGACAATGTACCCCCCCCCCCCTCCAGGCTCTACAGCCACCTCTGTACCCCCCTCCTCTACAGCCACCTCTGTACACCCCCTCCTCCCAGAGGTGCCAGGGGGCTGTGTAATGTAAAGGGGTCCAGAACAGGATCGGGCGCAAGGGCGCAGTTTCAGTATTTGCCATAGGCGCAATTTTTACTAGATACGCCTCTGGTGGCTGTCCCTATTCAACAGAAGTCAACGGGAAAAAGTTGGCTAGTTAAAGGAATAACAATTCTCATCTATGGCCAGCTTAAGACAAGTTGCATTTTTGTGCAGTGAACTTCAATGCCTGCGGTGCATAAGAATGCCATACGAGTTTAAAAAAAAGAAACTTAAAATAAGCACTACAATGTGTTTTAACAATTCATGGTGCCCAATAATGTATGGTTTGTAGTGGGCTTGTAAGGCAATCATTTCTTCAATGTCCAAGCTAAAATATGCACAGATGAAAGCTTGATTGGGGGGGGCATTTTGTCATCTCTGCCTTTGGTGTCTAAGGATCATGCCCTACCACTGCCTGCAACATCGTTACTTTTACAAGAAACATGCAAATTTAAGAGGTTCCTCACACATAAAGCTGAACTATGGGATAGGAAAATATTGTCTACATACAAGAGTCTTGTGCATTCTTACTTGAATTTTGGTGTGATTTGTGTATTCCTTCCAGATCTGATCATTAAGGAGGAGGAGCTTCCTGGAACAATGACCAGTCACTGCTACTTTCTCAGGTGTGCAGGGTGATTGGTCTTGTATCCGCCCCCTCCTGTAGTTTTCAGCATGCAGCCTGTAGTGGATGGGCCTGCTGAGTCCCTCCCACAGCTCTCCCCTCTGCACCGGCTATGTACAGCACAGTGATGTTGTCACTGATTCTTTTATAAGGTTTACAAGGTTACAAGGCATAGTAGGTTGATATCATTAAGGGTTATTGAGGAATATATGTAAATACATTGTAAGTGTTTTTGTGATTGAAGTTGCATTTGATCGCTGTTACTATTAATATAGCCCGTGTCCTTATATTAGTTTTCCTCCCTCTAAGCTATATATGACACTGCTTTACCAGATGCTGTAAATGGGGCTGTTCTGAAGCAGACTGGTTGCTAGGGACCTTGCTGCCAACATCCAACTTCTGTCCACAGGTTCTTTGCCTCCTAAAGACATTATAAGAAGCAGGGGAAAGCAGAGGAAACATTTGCAGGGAACAGAAGTTTATGCAATGGCTGGGCAGTGCTGTTGTTGCGTGGGGCTCCTATTTTTAGAAGTATAGTTCCTGTATGAATATACAAGCTGACAGCTTCTTCACGTCTACTTATATGATTAGGCATCATATATAAAGTATACATTTTCCTTTACATGTTGTAGATTGCCCTAGCAACAGGATCTGGCTAGTTGCTAAGAGGGATATACAGAAAGTCCTACAATTAAACCATACATACATAGGTAATGCCCTTCTTTTTAGTTTACACCACTAAACTAGTAGCTATGGAGTGTTGTAATATTCTGATAACGGGAAAATTCTGCAGTTGCAGGACCTAGCTAAGTGTGCCCATCCAGCTGGCATGGGGTCACGGGAGCTGACCTAGTGTTCCTCCTCATTTAAACCAGTATACACCGATCAGTCACAACATTATGACCACCCACCTAATGAGTAGGTCCCCTTTTGCCTCAAAAATACCCCTGACCCATTACAGCATGGATGCCACTAGACCTCTGTAGTATGCTGTTGTATTTAGCACCAAGCCATCTGTAGCAGATTTTGTAAGTCCTGTAAATTGCGAGATGGGGCCTCCATTGATTGGACTTGTTTTTCCAGCACATACCCATATCAGTGGTGGCTGGTGTTTTATTTTGGGGGGGGCGGGGGCGGCAAACACTACTAGTGCTCTGCGCCCCGAGCCCACTCTTCTTTTAAGCCTATTAGAGCCTCTGGCTCTAATCACATGAAAAAAGAAAAAAAAACAACACTCCCCCCCCCCCCCAATTGGAATCCAAAGTCCTGCGCCCGGTATGTAGATCTGAGGGCCGAATGCATGGATGGGGGGGCGGCGCCTGTGCTCCCCTAATGGGCGGCCCGCCACTGACCTATATATTGATCAAACTCCTCTCACACCAAGGTTTACCATGCACTTCTTTGCCACTGCAAGGTGCTTTCCTCTCCTTTGGTCTTAAAAACAATGGGGGGAGGGGGGGATTTACTAAAATTGGTGCAGCTGTGCATAGTACTCAATCAGCTTCTAGGTTTTAGCTCATGTTCACCAAAGGGAAAACAAAAATAATTGGCTATACCTTCTAGTTGAGTCAACTAGAAATTTTATTGCATAATACAAAATAGCATTGCACCATGAAGAGGCCCCCCCCAATGAAATCCCTACCCCTCCCTAATCCAGGGATCTGGGGTGAAGGATGTTGTGCCAGGGAGCTGAGACCTTCCCCTTCAAACCTAACCCCCCTATAACACCTAAAACGAAGAAGAAAAGGCTATAGGCTGCTCAGGTGTGTCAAGTATGTAATCAAGACTCTGGGTGCAGGTTCAGTCCGTGATCCGGAAAGTAATGCAATAGAAAGGGAATTTAACCGCACTCCAAGTAGCTTGAAAAAAGTAGGAAAATGTATTGAATTGTCATCCAAAACATCAAAATGCAGTACAGACCCCAACGGTGGATAGGCAGAAAAAGATTGACGCGTTTCACGAACTACATGTTCACTTACTCATATTACACCTGCCCTAACCACATTGGGCCGATTTGAAATGCGATTTGACATGTCAAATCACATGCCAAATCAGAGCCTATTGCCGGAAATGGCACCGTCCAAATCGGTGCAACGCCAACTTTCCTGTTAGCCTTTCATTCCTCCATCTTGTGCAAGCCATTTTTTAATCTACTATGTCCTGTGTTCAATGTTCCTGCAGAGGCTTCAGTCCAGAAGAAAGAGGAACTGGAATGTTCCCATTGAAGTGTTTTAAACCATATTTTTCTTTGAAAGTAGAAAATTGGGGTCTCTGCTCTTGACAGCCAACAAACTGCAAAGATGTTCCCAATGAAATGCAACATCAGGAACAGCTGGGCGTCAGCTGTAGGATCAGCGCTAGTGTAATGAGCGTTCACCTACCAACCTTATTCAGGTTACAATTAAATATTAATTAGCTATATGAAAATGAAGGAGGGATGTAAAACAAAAATCACTGAAAATGAATACAAGCTTTGATTTTTGAAAAAAGGCAGATTTGGTCATCGGCTTAAAAACTTAAAAAGGACATTGCGCTAAAAATGCAAGGATGTTTTTTTACTGAGGCTGTCCTCCACCATATAAAAATGCTGCACTTTAGAGAGAAAATAAAACTGGGTAAAGATCAAAATACTTATCTTACCCCTAACTTTTGCCCATGGTAGTTGGGCAAGGTGAGGTCACTAACCTATTTCCAAAATACCAAGGACTGCTGAGCAGTGCAAAATCTTGCATGTTATAGACATCGTTTTTTTTTTTTAACAGCCTTCCGGCTGAATTAAAAATATCAAACCGATTCCTTCATCCATGCTAAACAGCACAGATGGAAAAATCCCCTGGCTGTCCAATTACCCCAACACTGACTGCATCCAATTGGATGCAGTTGTCGTGCGTTCTGACAATTTTCTGTTTGACTCCTTTGATTATCAGGAGGGGTTCAGACAGGACCTTCCACAGAGCGAATTTCGGCTAGTACATCAGAAACCAGGCGAAATCTGCTCTCTTTTTCACCAGCTTAAGGAAATTTAAATGCCACCATTTTCAATTATCTATTTTCTTAAATATAATTGAGTAAAGAACTAGTCATTAGGCCTCATACACACGGACGTTTTTTGACGCCGACGTTTTTTGCAGCTCTCCATGTTAGTCAATGGCCCCATAAAAACGCCAACATTTTTGAGCTGTAGAGGGCGTCTGCGTTAGTGAGCTGAAACTAGAACCCACGGCCAGCACGTTCTGAGGCTGTAACGTTTTGGCATCTTTGAAGCCGACGCTGCAAAATGCTCACTAACGCCGTACCGACGTTAACCGGCGTTTTTGACGCCAACGTTTTTAGGTTGAAAAATAGTAGAGCATTTTTTTTTTTAAACGCCTATTGACGCCGACGCTCACCAACGCTCATTAACGCGATGCAAAAGCAGAAAAAAACTCAGATTTTTCCCTGACATCGGGCCCGACGTTTTGCTTATTTTTTAACCACTTGCTTACTGGGCACTTAAACCCCCCTCCTGCCCAGACCAATTTTCGGCTTTCAGCGCTGTCGCATTTTGAATGACAATTGCGCGGTTGTGCGACGTTGTACCCAAACAAAATTGTTATCATTTTTTCCCACAAATAGAGCTTTCTTTTGGTGGTATTTGATCACCTCTGCTTTTTTATTGTTTGCGCTATAAACAAAGAGCGATGATTTTGAAAAAAGAACAATATTTTTTACTTTTTGCTATAATATCCAAAAAATAAAAATAAAAAAAAAAATATTCATTGGGTTTGGCCGATATATATTCTTCTACATATTTCTGGTAAAAAAAAATTGCAATCTGCGTTTATTGATTGGTTTGCACAAAAGTTAGCGCATCTGCAAACTATGGGAATTGATTTATGGCGTTTTTATTTATTTTTTTTTACTGGTAATGGCGGCGATCTGTGATTTTTATCGGGACTGCGATATTGGGGCGGACATGTCGGACATTTTTGACACATTTTTGGGACCAATGACATTTATGCAGCGATCAGAAATTTAAATGTCCACTGATTACTGTGTAAATGTCATTGGCTGGGAAGGGGTTAACCTGCAGGGGGCAGTGAAGGGGTTAACTGTGTTCCCTGTATGTGTTCTAACTGTATGGGGGCGGGTCTGGCCGGGACATAACAGATCTAACTGATCCCAGTGGCAGGGATCAGTAAATCTGTCATGTCCCCTTCACAGAACGGAGAACCGCCGTGTTTACATTGGTGGTTCCCCGTTCTGCAGCTCTGACAGGCGATCGCGAGTCAGGAGCGGACATCGAGTCCGCCGGATCCGCGGTGCACGCCCACGCAGTGTGCGACGGCCGCGGCATGCGCCGCCTCTGAGTGTGCGCCGGGAGCGTGCAAAGGGGCGGACGTCCATGGGCGTCCACTTGGCAATTGAGATCCGCGATGTAGCCGTCTTTCGGCTATAGCGCGGATCTGAAGGTGTTAACATACGCCCGTGAGTATGAGGCCTTAAAGCCAAATTCTATTCAATGCAAAGTAACATAAATGGTGTACAGGAGGCCTGCTCTTACCTTCAGCAAACTGACCAAACCAATAAGTCACCAGAGCTCTTTAAAATAACTAAGTTTCCAGGAAAGGGGGTTCACATATCAACATCCCCCACATCCCATAATGCAGTGCTCATGCCTGAATGGCCCATAGGAAGCACTGTCCCAATGGGGGAACAGGAGTTGTAGAAGGCAGGCAGCCTGCATAGAAGACAACTTTTATTTGAAGGGAAAACCTAAGTAACAGGTAAAATATATCTGAAAACAATTAATGCGATTGCACACATAGGGGTCTATTTATAAATATTTCCATCCAGAATTCACAGAACTTTCACCCAGGGATTCACACATTTTTCCAACCAGAAAAATGTGTGAATCTTAGCTGAAAGTTTTCTAACAGTTGCATGAAAACATTTATGAATAGACCCCATTTTTTTCCAAATCCGAGCAACCTCATGCTAATGTATTTTTTATTAGTAAGAATTGTTTGTGTATAATCATTAACCCTAAATGAATCCTAATCAGTACCAATTAAAGTGACCCTAAACTTTGGTTCAAAAAATATGTTTTAGTTGAGTATGTATTCTTAAAGTGGAGTTCCACCCAAAAGTGGAACTTCCGCTTTAAGGGAAGGTGACCCCCTGACATAATTGGCATGTCTTTTTTTTGGGGGGGGGGGGGGGGGG
>BLSH010286256.1:855955-876881 GCA_018402905.1 Glandirana rugosa | reverse complement strand
GCGTTTACGGATGATGAGAATTCATTATTGGGGTTTTTTATTTATTTATTTTTTTATTAGTAATGGCGGCGATCTGCGATTTTTAGCGGTACTGCGATATTGGGGCGGACATGTCGGACCATTTTGACACTTTTTTGGGACCATTGGCATTTATACAGCGATCAGTGCTATAAAAATGCACTGATTACTGTGTAAATGCCATTGGCAGTGAAGGGGTTAACCTGCAGGGGGCGCTCTAAGGGTTAACTATGTTCCCTGGGCGTGTTCTTACTGTATGGGGACTGCCCTAGCTGGGGAAGGGAAGTGATCACAGCCCTTCCCCCTCTCACAGAACGGAGGTCCGTGTTTACTTACACGGACCTCCGTTCCTTCACTCCGGGGGGGCATCGCGGGTAGCCGGCGGCAATCGAAGCCGCCGCACCCGCTCCCTGGCCCTCCACGAACACAGTGAGCGCGCGGGCGCACCTCCGCAGGCGTGCGTTCACAGTGCGCGATCTCGCAGCCGCCGTCAGATGACGGCGATTTGCGATATCGAACCACTCTGTTGCCGTCAACCTGCGGTTGGCGGTCGGCAAGTGGTTAAAAAGAGTAGGATGGAAAATTTTTCTCAAACAAGATTCTAACTGTTAGGCTACTTTTACACTGAGACGCTTTCCTAGCGTTTTTGTGCTAAAAATAGCTCTTCTAAAACGCTGCACATTAATTAAAATGTACCTATTCACACTGGGGCGTCGCGCTGGCGCCACGTTTAAAAAAGTCCTGCAAGCATGATTTTTTGTGCTTATTCTGAGCGCTAAAAATAGCGCATTAAAAACGCCCATATACCTTGAAATGAATGTAAAACGCTTTAAAAGCCAGTTAAAAGCACCAGCAAAACGCCCAGAGGCTGTGGAAAGGTTAAAAAAACAGGAAGTAAAGAAGATGTAATGTAGGGGAATGTGCTATTTATTTAATGCTAGCGTTTCAAAAGCACTTGAAAAACACCTGGGCGTTAGCGCTAAATATAGGCGGCAAAAACGCGGTAATAACGATTGATGTTTTGCACGCGCTTTTCAAACGCCTCAGGGTGAAGGGGGCCTAAATGTGGTTTTAATTCAGGAAAAATTGTACATAGTGTAATGAAAGCTGTTTAATACCTTTGGGATTCCATTCAAATAGTAGGTCTGGATGGAATTTTAGGGGCTTTCAAACAAAATTAGTTGACTCTATGATGGAAAGAAAGATGGTTCTGATGAACTATTTTTTTTACCAGTTTAATACCAACTTAGAGTGGATTGAGATGGGCACTTGAAGTCTCCATCTGAAGCCAGTGAGACGGTGATACCATCTTCCCAGAGCAGGAAGAGCATCAACAAGAAAGCCTTGACATTTGCCATGCCCAGATGGGCCAGTTAGGCGTCATAGTCAGGATGTCCTGTACTCAGGCTTGCCCAGTTTTAAGGTTCTAAAGGTAAACTAGAGAAGGGAGGAAGGAAAGACAATAAAGAAATGGAGAAGAAGCAGGAAAGAAGGCGAAAGCTCAGGGATGACAGAAGAAAAGGGTCGGGAAAAAGGAGGTTGGGTTGGGTTTCTCCTCTGTGGCTCAAGTCCAAATAGTCTACTCGTGCTTATAGGTAGCTAGGTCCAGGACCAAGTATTTCAATAAGTAAGATGATTTTTGAAAATATATTTACATGTTAAAGCTAATTTGAGATTTAGTGATTGGGTTTACACATTCTTTTGGGGCTTTTTCTAGCATATAAGTACTGCGCCAAACGAGATGAATCTAATATTAAAGCGGAGTTCCACCCAGAAATGTATTTTTTTTTTGGCATCCACTCTTTTAATACTAAATAGATGTAACCAGGGGTGTATCATGAAATTAGTGGGCCCGTGTGCAAGCTCACACAGCACTGATAATCCCAATGTCAACCAGGGACAGATCATCCTTATGTGCAGTGTTGGTCAGAGCACTGTGGGCCCCCCCACCCCTCAGGGCCTGTGTTCAGTGAACACCCTGCACCCATGGATGATACGCCACTGGATGTAACCTTTTGTTTCCTTACTTTCAAACCGCCTAGTAATTCCATGTATTTTTTACTCACAATTTCATTTCTCTCACTGCTGGACTTTTCCATTTTAGGTGAGGGCACCTGAAGCCCATCCTGGGTCTCCTGGCATCTCTTCTGGAAAGATGTGCATGGTGGGTAACCATCATGCACTCCTCGATCTCGGTCCGCCTTAAATCGCATCATTTCCTATCTGGAAATAACTCAATTTTACAGTACAGGGAAGCCCACTGACTCCTGGGAAATGATGAGTCACATCTCCCAGGAGGCCAGGGGAAGCAGGAAATGAAAAAGAGCCTAGGACCAAATAGGGGCAGAATACAGGGACCACCTAGCAACAAGACTTAGGGTGAATATTACATTTTTTTTCCCTTCAAAGGTAAGTCTATAGAGGCAAAGGACTTGAATGATGTAAAAAAAAAATTCTAGGTGGAATTCCGCTTTAACAGCTACTAGAGAGAAACTTTAAATCATCATTTCTACATTTTTCCTTTGAAAACAGAGCATGTTTGTTAATATTTATTTGCAAAAATATGAAGCACCGATGCACAACCAGCAGATATCTAAACCGGCGTGCTGGAATTTTCCTTACACAATGACCGTTAATAGACATTTTCTCTACACGCTGAAAGCATTTAACCAAAGACTATTTCTATCTTAGCGATACAAGATGTAAAGTATTGGGCAATGAACAGAACATACAAACTAGTAGCTGGCACTACACCTGCACGTGTTAGTAGAGTGTTTTGTGATGTTGTGAAATATTCCTTGAATGTTTTTAGCGGTGTTGTGACATCTCTGTCGAACATGACTGATTCAGACCTAAAAATCAGAGACAGACACCCAGACAAACCAATCAACCCTGAGGCTTGGCTCTTGGTCACAGACATGGCACAAATCCTATAAATAAATGATAAAGATGGGGGTGGAGGTGAAAATATTCATGGTGTAAAAACATGCATGCCAATCGCTAAGACTGATTAAAAAAAAAAAAAAAGCTGCAAGATACGTCTAAGCAAGAAAACTATGCATGGTGAAATATTTGAGTAGGGGTAGAATGAGTTCAGTGGCTCCCTTACACCTAAGTGTAACTCCGACAAAACTTTTTTTTAACTTTTAGAAAACATAGGGAAAGGCTCACTTTTAATCACTCTAAACAGTGTAGTCGGGAGGCACTATAGTAAAATCTTATCAGTGTCAAAAGAACACCGGCTAGGTAACTTTCTAACAAAATGGGTCTCAAGTCACCTTGGTTAAACACCGGAAGGTGGAAAAAAACAAGAGTTCCACACCCAAGATTTAGAAGTCTGAGTATTTTCCATTAAGTCCATTAACACAGGACGTTAAAAAATGTCAGTAGCTTATCAGTGATTTTTTCAGCTTTTTTGAGTGTTTTTGTGGCGGCGTTATTGAGCGGTTTTTAGCGCTGCGTCCTGTGTGCATGAGGCCTAAAGGATAAGATCACCTTCAGGAACAGATTTCATGTTCCACCCGTTTTTTACATGTTCCCGCTTCTGCAGCAGCTTGGCTAGCCCTCTCTGTGACAGCAGTATGGGGAGAAGTTCCCTGTACCAGCTGTCACTTTTTGAAAAGAATGCAGCCATGCGGGGCTCCATCCCCAAGGCCGTGTAGTTCATTGATTCTACCTGTTAGTGTGAAACTGCTTGCCCATACAATGTACGCGCTGACATCTGCAGGAGTCCTGCGTGGCACCAGCGATCTGCTTTTCTGCTGCAATGTCGCAGTCCCGCTAAAAATCGCAGATCACCTAAAGTCTCTAAATCTACCCCTTAGTTTATAGATGCGATAGCTTTTTTTTTTACCAAAAATATGTAGAAGAATATACAGTATCTCACAAAAGTGAGTACACCCCTCACATATTTGTAAATATTTTATTATATCTTTTCATGTGACAACACTGTGAGTGTACAGCTTGTATAACAGTGTAAATTTGCTGTCCCCTCAAAATAACTCAACACACAGCCATTAATGTGAGTACACCCCTAAGTGAAAATGTCCAAATTGGGCCCAAAGTGTCAATATTTTGTGTAACCACCATTATTTTCCAGCACTGCCTTAACCCTCTTGGTCATGGAGTTCACCAGAGCTTCACAGGTTGCCACTGAAGTCCTCTTCCCCTCCTCCATGACGACATCACGGAGCTGGTGGATGTTAGAGACCTTGCGCTCCTCCACCTTCTGTTTGAGGATGCCCCACAGATGCTCAATAGGGTTTAGGTCAGGAGACATGCTTGGCCAGTCCATCACCTTTACCCTCAGCTTCTTTAGCAAGGCAGAAGTCGTCTTGGAGGTGTGTTTGGTGTCATTATCATGTTGGAATACTGCCCTGTGGCCCAGTCACCGAAGGGAGGGGATCATGCTTTGCTCCAGTATGTCACAGTACATGTTGGCTTTCATGGTTCCCTCAATGAACTATAGCTACCCAGTGCCGGTGCTGCCGGCAGCACTCATGCAGCCCCAGACCGTGACACTCCCACCACCATGCTTGACTGTAGGCGAAACATACTTGTCTTTGTACTCCTCACCTGGTTGCCACGACACATGCTTGACACCATCCGAACCAAACAGGTTTATCTTGGTCTCATCAGACCACAGGACATGGTTCCAGCAATCCATGCCCTTAGTCTGCTTGTCTTCAGCAAAATGTTTGTGGGCTTTCTTGTGCATCCTCTTTAGAACAGGCCTTCTGGGACGACAGGCATGCAGACCAATTTGATGCAGTGTGCGGCGTATGGTCTGAGCACTGACAGGCTGACCCCCCCACTCCTTCAACCTCTGCAGCGATGCTGGCAGCACTCATACATCTATTTCCTAAAGACAACCACTGGATATGAGGCTAAGCACATGCACTCAACTTCTTTGATCGACCATGGTGAGGCCTGTTCTGAGTGGAACCTGTCCTGTTAAATCGCTGTATGGTCTTGGCCACCATGCTGCAGTTCAGTTTCAGGGTCTTGGCAATCTTCTTATAGCCTAGGCCATCTTTATGTAGAGCAACAATTCTTTTTTTCAGATCTTTAGAGAGTTCTTTGCCATGAGGTGCCATGTTGAACTTCCAGTGACCAGTATGAGAGAGTGAGAGTGATAACACCAAATTTAACACACCTGCTCCCCTTTCACACCTGAGACCTTGTAACACTAACGGGTCACATGACTAAATGGAAAATGGCTAATGGGCCCAATTTGGACATTTTCACTTAGGGATGTACTTGCTTTTGTATCGCAAAAAATGGCCTGGTCATTAATGTAGCAAATCATTCTGGGGCTGAAGTGGTTAAAGTAATGTCCAGCCAAATACTAATTATAGTTAAATCTGCTCCCAGCCCCATTCTAAGCCTATTCTAAATTTCCTGTAAAGGAAAGATGTCTATACTTACCGCTCTGGTCCAGTCCTGGACCTCGCCAGAGGCTGGCTTCAGTGAAGGGGTGAGATCAACGACAATGGCTGCAGATCCTGGGCAATGACATCACCCATAAGCTTTCTATGGGATATCCGTTGTATTCTGTCCCTCATCCACACTGAAGCTGGTGATTGGAGCCGCTTATGTAACCAGACCAAATCTTTCCTTTATAAGGTAGTTAGAATATGATTAGAATGGGGGTGGGAGCAAGTTTAAAGTAATTCTAAAGCTACATTTTTTTTCTAAATAATAAACATTGTACACTTACCTGCTCTGTGCAATAGGTTTGCACAGAGCAGTCCCAATTTTCCTTTTCTGGGGTCCAATGCTGAGTGACCCCATAGCAAGCTGCTTGCTCTGAGGGCACTCATGCGTACTAGCTCCGAGCTGACTCTGTGTCCATTGTTCCAGGGACAACCTTTACACTCGAGCAAGAGAGGAAATCTTCCCAATTGAGTGACAAACACCAATAAAAATAAACTTACATAGGTCTAACTTTTTCTACCCTCTGTCAAACACAAAAAAAAAAATGTAGAGTTATACCTAAAGCTGTTAATGCATGCAAGGTTTACAGGACTCACAAATGAGCTTCTGGAAGAATGGTCAAACATTCCCATAGACACTCCTAAACGTTGTGGACATCCTTCCCAGAAGAGTTGAAGCTGTTATAGCTGCAAAGGGTGGGCCAACTCAATATTGAACCCTACTGACTAAGGCTCGATTCGCATCTATGCATTTTGCTTTTCAGCATGTTCCATAGTAACCCATGTTAAAAAAATGCCCTGCATTTCTGCAAAATGCATCAAAAAACGCACTGGTGTGAATAGAGCCTTAGACAGGGATGCCATTAATGTTCATGTGCATATAAAGGCAGATGTCCCAATACTTTTGACAATATAGAATATCTGTTGATCCACTGTCCTTGTAACTTCCTGTGCAATGAACTGATATCTCCCCAATGGCATACAGCAAAAAAAAAAAAACAACTGACCAGGGATATAATCCTTTCTTACTCTATTCAAAAGCTTTGCCTTTAGTTAATTGAACCTAATTGTACCACTTCAGCCCCGGAAGGATTTCCCACTGTAGGACTTTTTGGGATTCGACACTGCAATGCTTTAACTGACAATTGCGCGGTCATGTTGTACCCAAACGAGATTGACGCCCTTTTTTCCCACATATAGAGCTTTCTTTTGGTGCTATTTGATTCCCTCTGCGTCACTTCTGATCACCTCTTTTAACAAAAAAATAGCAACAATTTTGAAAAAAAAAACGATATTTTTTACTTTTACTAAAAAAAAATCACAATCTGCGTTTATTGATTGGTTTGCGCAAAAGTTGCCGCCTTTACAAACTATGGGAATATATTTATGGCATTTTTCCTATTTTTTTTAATGTAATGGCGGCGATCTGCAATTTTTATCGGGACTGTGATATTGCAGTGGACATGTCGGACATTTTTGACACTTTTTTGTACACTTTTTTATACAGCGATCAGAAATGTAAATATCCACTGATTACTGTATAAATGTCATTGGCAATGAAGGGGTTAACTTGCAGGGGGATATCTAGGGGTTAACTGTGTTCCCTAGGCATGTTCTAACTGTGAGGGGGCTGGGCTGCCAGGGGCATAAGAGATCTAACTGATCCCAGTGACAGGGATCGGTAGATCTCTTACATGTCGCCTGACAGAGCGGGGAACTGCCGTGTTTACATCGGCGGTTCCCCGTTTTTCTTCTGTGCCAGGCAATCACGGCTCGCCGGCGGACATCTAGTCCGCCCGACCCGCGGCCATACTGCTGGAGAGTGTGGGCAGGCATGTTTATAGACGACGATTCACGCTATCCAGCCACTCTGCAGCAGTAAATGTACGCAAGCCGGTCGGGAACCGGTTAAATACCACTTATATACATTGCATTATTTTTTTAAAAAGGGATTTCTGTCATACCAAGAACATCATCTGCCCCTTAAGCCCCATTCACACCTGAGTGTTTTGTAGCTTGAAGCCTGAAGCTACAAAACGCTGGAGGGGAAAAAATCAATGATTCTCTATGGAGATGGTTCACATCTCCACTCCAAAACGCCTGAGGCTCAAACAAGTTCTGGATCTTTTTTTGTTGCTCGAATCGGGCAGATTTGGGCATTTTTCTGCTTTTTACATTGGTAACCTTTTGACCTGTACAAAGTCGCGGCAAAATCGTGCCTTCTGTAGGAGAGCGCATGAAAGGTAGTTATTGGTAAGGGGGAAGTATACAGAAAAGGCAAAGTTTAGCTTCTTAACTTGAAACCAACTTGGTAAATGTTGGAATTTCTCCTTTAACCACTTCACCCCCAGAAGGATTTCCCACTGTAGGACCAGAGCACTTTTTGCGATTCGGCACTGCGTCGCTTTAACTGACAATTGCGCGGTCGTGTGACGTTGTTCCCAAACAAAATTTGCGTCCTTTTTTTCCCACAAATAGAGCTTCCTTTTGGTAATGTTTGGTCACCTCTGCGTCATTTCCGATCACCGCTATAAACAAAAAAAAAGCAACAATTTTGCAAAAAAAAAAACAATATTTCTTACTTTTTGCTAAAATACAAATCCAAAAAAAATATAAAAAAACAAATTTGTTCTTCAGTTTTGGCCGATTTATATTCTTCCTCATATTTTTGGTAAAAAAAAACGCAATCGGAGTTTGCGCATAAGTTGCCATGTTTACAAGCCATGAAAACTCATTTCTGGTTTTTAATTTTTTTTTTTTTTTACTAGTAATGGCGGCGATCTGCAATTTTTATCGGGACTTTGATAATGGGGCGGACATGTTGGACATTTTTGACACTTTTTTGGGACCGATGACATTTATACAGCAAACAGAAATTTAAATATCCACTGATTACTGTATAAATGTCATTGGCAGTGAAGGGGTTAACCTGGGGGGGGGGCGATCTAGGGGTTAACTGTGTTACCTAGGTGTGTTCTAACTGTGAGGGGGCTGGGCTGTCAGGTGCATAAGAGATCTAACTGATCCCAGTGACAGGGATCAGTAGAGCTCTTACATTCTGCCTGTCAGAACTAGCAGCTTATCGCGGCTCGGCGGCGGACATCGGGTCCACCCGAGCCGTGGGCACACTCACGCAGAGTGCGGAGGGCACTCTTGCCCCCTAGCTGCGCTTCCGCGAATCGCCGTTTATTTATGGCGATTCGCAGAATACGTCCACACTGCCACAGTAAAAAGGCAGTGTGCGGTCTGGAAGTGGTTAAGCATACTGTATGTCCATAAGACATATATTTAGATGTGTAAAGACTATACAGATATTCAAAGCAGCACTTTACTAACAGGTTGCGCAAAGTTATAATTACATTTATATATTAAATTTTTGCGGGAGGTCGCACAAAGTGACAGCTGTGAGGCACATCACGCAATGTAGATTGAGAAGTGTGTTAAACCTGACAAAAATCACACACAGCCAAGATGACAAATTGGACTCGCTGTCATGATAAACACAAGCGCGGTGAGTTAATAAGGCTGTACAACAATGCAACGTTAAATGAGTTGCTCTGCTATTTAAACTGTCTTGTATTTACAGGAAAAGGCCCAGGTTCATTTGTTTGTGGGCCTGCACTAAAAATAGCTGTTTATCCTTAATATCAGCAAGCTATTAAAGCTTTTGCATGTGTTTTAAACATCAGGCTGTTCATTCCTTAACTGCTTTCTGTCAGCATAAACCCAGCACACATTGTAAGGTCCGTCTTTTGTAAAGGGCTGCGGGGACGAGGAAAGGGTTAAATGAAAATAAACAAGCATCTCAAGGACAAGGCAGGATGTACTATGGAAGCATTCGGCCTTAGATCTCTCCTAATAATTGGGACCATGCTAAACCACCAGACCACATAAAAGACACAGATTCTGTGTGTGCCAGCAGTGGAAAGTGACCAGATAAAATAAAAGTACGATGAGGTAAGCAGGTCATAGGACTGAAGCTAGGATTAGCTGGCCCCCGTCTGCATCATTTGTTCCACGGAAATCATGCAGTGCTCACGTCTAGTGTTTATGTTGTTGTGCCAAGGAGATGTGCCATAGAGAATTCTGGGATGGCCTGACCCACGAGGCTCACCACACAATCCCAGCTTTCCAGCTGCAGTCTGTGATTCCTGCCATCATTCCTAACAAGAACAAATACGTTTAATACACACCTACAACTAGCAAAAAAGCCCCACCCCACACCCACCTAGCAAAAAAAGATGTTCCATTTTCCAGGATTTCCTTGGAGGTCATAGCTCCCTACCCTCTGATGGGTTTTTCTTGTGTGTTGGGCTTGTTGCCACCATTTGGAAATTGTGTTGTGGAAGGTTGTTTTATCCTTTGCCTGTTATTAACTGCTTTGTAACTACTTAGTGGGTATGCATGTGCAGGTGTAGTCCACTAGATAGGGCTGTGTATCATTTGATTTGCTTAGGAGGTGTCCAAACCTCCTAGATCAGCGTTTCTCACTCAGGGTTCCATGGAACCCAAGGGTTGCTTTAGAGCAGGGTTTTCTCAACCCTAGGGTTCCTCCAGAGGTTGCTAGGGGTTCCTTGAGCAATGGTCAATTTCTACCTCTCAGATAAATTCCCAATGACATCATTGATCTTTTTAGCTATCTGTAAGGGGGAATTCTTCCCAATGACCACAAGTGTAAGGAGCATTCTTCCCATTGACCATCACACTAATACAGTGGTTCTCAACTCCGGTCCTCGGGACCCCCCAACAGGCCAGGTTTGCAGGATAACTGAAATACATCACAGGTGATATAATTTGCTGCTCAGTGATTGCAGTATTCTAGTCTGCATCTCCCCAAGGTAATACTTAAAATCTGGCCTGTTGGTGGGTCCCGAGGACCGGAGTTGAGAACCACTGCACTAATGTATCATGAGTTGTAGATTTTTAATTTTTAGCAGGGGTTCCCCGAAACCAGAGACTTATTTCAAGGGTTCCTCGGTGTTGCAAAGGTTGAGAAAGGCTGTGTATCATTTGATTTGCTTAGTGTCCAAGCGTTTCTCACCCAGGGCTCCATGGAACCCAAGGGTTTCTCTAGAGCAGGGTTTCTCAACCCTAGGGTTCCTCTAGAGGTTGCTAGGGGTTCCTTGAGCAATGAGCAATTTATGCCTCTCAGATAAGTTCCCACTGAAACAATTGATCTTTTTAGATATCTCTAAGGGGGTAATTCTTCCCAATGACCACAAGTGTAAGGAGTATTCTTGCCACTGACCATCACACTAATGGGTGATGAGATATAGTACATTTTAGTAGGGGTTCTCTGAAACTGGAAAGTTATTTCAAGGGTTCCTCTGTGTTGAAAAAGTTGAGAAAGTCTGTCCTAGAGGATGGAGCTATCCACATGACAAAGAATAGAGTTCTGCTGACGTCAATAAGCGCTGAGAGAAAAACAAAGTACTCTAAAAACATCCTTGAAGCATTTTGGAAGTTCCTAGTCACCGATAGCACTCCTGTAGAAATGTTTCCTGAGGCCATCGCTTATCCTACTGGGGGTATCATCTTTGCATTAGTGAATGGGCGTCAAGCACTTCCTTAGTCTGATACTTCTGGTCCTTCCTTTCTCTGTATAGTAAAAAACATGGCAAGAGTGACCATCAACCAGTACTAGGGAGGCAGTATTCTGGATGTCACTCCCGAGGTAATGACAGCAATAAAGCATCAATGGGTGTTCTTTATTAAGGCGTTCAAGGAAACCTCATATGCATGAAAAGTTGGTAGGGAATATATATATATAAGCTGGTTCTGGAATATCTGTAGATTAGAATCCAAAAAATATTTTTGGGGTCACCGATAAAAAAGGACGAGGAGACCAGGAGAAAAGTATTAGACAGCACTATAATGTATTATATTTGCCTTAAAATATTAACAGGGTGCATCAAGACATATCTGTACTTATGTCTGTATAGTTGCTCGAAATCTAAGCTGTTCAATCAATAATAATTCACTCAGACCTTTCTTCTTGGAAAGCTTTCTTGGTATGGGGATGCCATCAGACCTTGTTGATTGTGCGATTGTAGTAGCCTTAGTTTAACAGAGAAGTTTGGTTTTATGGAAAACAAAAAAAACATGTTGAAGGGCACCTGTTGATATGTGTTGTGGGAATTGGGGATTTGGAATAACATGGTCTCTTTTATATTAAAGGAACATTATTTTGTACACAAAATACAACTTCAATACATTTCGTAGGCTACTTCATCAGGTATGGTGCGTCTATACATCCATACAGAATTCTTAATGCAAGTAGCCTGAGCAGCTACCAAACAAGTTAAAGTGATTGTAAACTATCACCTTGTAAAACAACTTATTCAGTTTAAGATAAAAATGAAAGGCAAAACATTAATGTATTGATATAAAAAAAAAATCACATTCCCTCTGTTGCCTCTGTTTCCAGTTGCATAAAAGCTGGGGGCAGGATAAACAACAGCACACTCGGCTTCCCAGTGAAAGGCTGTGTGTGTCGAGACAAGTCTTACCATTGGAGGAGAGCAGGCTGAGTTCCCCAGCATAGCTAGAGAACTGTCCAGGATGTTTTCTCTGGCTTAGTGTGGTCAGTGTTAATAGTAGAACAGGGGGACTGGCAGGAACAGCAGGGATTTCACACTAAGGAAGAAATACAAAGAGAAAAGGACACATGTTCATACAAGTACATTGTACAACAGGCACATATCAGGAATATGAAATGTTGGGATAACAAGCATTTTAATGGTGTTATGCTTACAAAATAAAATTGCACAAAAGACTCCCCCTCCAAATTCACAGCCATTTGGGCCAATTGGTTTGATTATCGCACTACTGATTAATACTAAAGCCTTGCCAACCCCCAGATGTAACCTGCAAATGGGTGAGTGATCACCATACCTGACTCTATGATTGGTCCGTACGCAACACCCCTCCAATGAGGAGCGAAGATCAGAACAACTATAGATGTATGAGCCATCTGTTGGGTGTTTAAAGCATTGCATAGACTTTGCTGAACCCCTCTGGCCTTTAACAGCACAGGACTGGTGGTTCTAATCAGCAGAACAGAAATTACTTCACTGGAAGGCCGTACATGAAGACGTTGGCCAATGTTTTCTGGGAAATGCATGACACAGGACTCCTGGGTACTTATACTTTTACAAGGTCTGTAAATTAATGCCCCATCACTGAGCATTTGCTAACCAGAACACCTGCCTATGGATATTACAGTTTAAAATAGAACTTCCCTTAGTAGAAAATGCCCCAGGAAAGAACTAGTGCCCTTTGCCTCATAAAAATCAAGTCAAAGGGGGCAGTACAAGATATTAACTCTGCAGGGTGCCCAAACTTTTGAGGACTCCATTTTTTTGTTTTCTGTAATTTTGAAAGTGTCAAAGATGGAAATAAAATCTAACTTTTGTTGACATATTATAAGAATGTCTAATCTGTATTTTAATGCCTTTTGGAGATTTTTCCATCTTTCCTTGGCTTCTTTATGCACATTAATGCAAATTTTTACCTGGGGTGCCCAAACTTTCGATCCCCACTGTATATGTTTTTTACCACCACAGTTCCACTGTGTGGTGGGTTTACTGCCCAAACCCTTAAATTCTATTTAGTTATCTGTTGATGAACCCAAGTTGTGATAAGCCATTCCGGTTCTCATTGAGTTCCCCACTTTCTGTAATATGCTAAAGATTCTCTGTATGAATCAGCTGTATGCTCGGGTCCAATTTATTCTGGCAGGCACTGCACCCTAGTATTATTTATTCATTTTCTCTGGGTCATCCAAACAAAACAGTTGTGTTTGGATACATTTTGACTGGTCATAAACTACTGTTTATAGAGCCAGGATGAAAATATTCAAGCTGCATTATTGCTTCTCACTCTCTCAGACTGATTCTCATGGTAAATGTAGATTATTTATGAGCAGTTGTACATGGAGACCACTGAATGTACAGACTCAACTTTTATAAGTCAGACATTGAGCTGTAAAAATCAGTTTTTAAATGTTCTTCCCTTTTATCCATTTTTTCTGTGTATTCCATTGTCAGCACTTGTAATCCTTTCTAATCAGTAACAAATGTGATCAGATAATGTTGTAGCACAGAAGTAAACTTGTCACAGACCCGGGTAATTTAACCACTTCCCTACCGCTGTATGCAAAATGACGGCCAGGAAGTGGGGGCATTATCCTGACTGGGCATCATATGACGTCCAGCAGGATAATAAGCCGGCGCGCGCCTGCAGGGGCATGCAGGGCAGTGGTCAGTGATGTAGTGTGTCACTCTGACACTCCGCATCTCCGATCGTGGAAAAGAACTTCTGTCCGAAGATCTTTACCACGTGATCAGCGGTGACGATTCACAGCTGATCACAGTGTAAATAGGAAGAGCTATATATGGGCTTTTCCTCTAGTCGGGTCTGCAGACGCGAGTAGATGAGAGCTGATTGTTGGCTCTCCTGACAGGGGGGGCAGCGCTGATTGTTTATCAGTGCAGCCCCCCCCCCGAGGATCACCACCCAGGATCACCAGGGAGCTACCCAGGACCTCCAGGGAGCCCACCCAGGGACCCCCAGGGAGCCCATCCAGGGACCACCAAGGGTGCCTACCCAGGACCACCAGGGAAGCCCACACAGGGACCACCAAGAGTGCCCACCCAGGACCTACCAGGGAGCCCACCCAGGGACCACCAGGGAGCCCATCCAGGGATCAAGGGTGCCTACCCAGGACCACCAGGGAAGCCCACCCAGGACCACCAAGTATGGCAAACCACTGACAATAGGGATGGCGGCCCATCTGTGATGCCCACCAGTGCCTAATTAGCAGTGCTGCCTAAGAGTGCCATCTATCAGTGCCCACCAGTGCCACCTATCATTGCCCATCAGTGCCGCCTCTGAGTGACTGCCCATCAGTGCCAGCTATGCCGCTTATTAGTGCCCATAAGTGCTGCATATCAGTGCCACCCATAAGTGCCTGTCCGTGCTGCTTATCAGTGCCACGTCATCAGTGCCAATCAGTACTGCCTCATCAGTGCCCGTCAGTGTAGCCTCATCAGTGATGGAGAAAGTGTACTTATTTACAAATTTTTGTAACAGAAACAAAGAAAAACTTTTTTATTTTCAAAATTTTCTGTCTTTTTTTATTTGTAGCGCAAAAAATAAAAACCCCAGAGGTAATCACATGCCACCAAAAGAAAGCTCTATTTGTGGGAAAAATAATGATAAAAAATGTTTTTTGGTACAGCTTCGTATGGCTGCGCAATTGCCATTCAAATTGTGACAGCGCTGAAAGCTGAAAATTGGTCTGGGCGGGAAGGGGGGTAAGTGCCTGGTATTGAAGTGGTTAAACTAGTATATGAAAGGTAATCTTCAGTAAAAACTGACAATCAAGCACTTCCTATTGGCAATTCATTGTAACAGGTGGCCCACCAGCATAGCAGAGGCTACCATATGAAAGGAAAAATCAAGATGTGTACACATGCCTACAGATTTGCGTGTTTTGCCTCTGCTCAGGCATTTTACCACTTCAGCCCCCGAAGGTTTCACCCCCTTGATGACCAGGCCATTTTTTGCGATACGGCACTGCATTGTTTAACTGACATTTGCGCATTCATGCGATGCTGTACCCAAACAAAATTTAGGTCTTTTTTTCCCCACAAATAGAGCTTTCTTTTGGTGGTATTTGATCATCACTGCAGTTTTTTTATTTTTTGTGTGATCAACAAAAAAAGGCCGACAATTTTGAAAAAAAAAACATTTTTTACTTTCTGCTACAGAACACACCCAATAAAAAAAATCTAAAAAATCAAATTTATTCATCTGTTTAGGTCAATATGTATTCTGCTACATGTTTTTGGTAAAAAAAAATCTCAATAAGCGTATATAGATTGGTTTCCACAAAAGTTATCGCATCTACAAACTATGGGATATTTTTATGGCATTGTTATTTTTATTTTTACTAGTAATGGTGGCGATCAGCGATTTTTAGCGGGACTGCTACATTGCGGGGGACAAATTGGACACTAAGTGACACTTTTTGGGGACCAGTGACAGTAATACAGTGGTCAGTGCTAAAAAAATGCACTGTCACTGTACTAATGACACTGGCAGGGAAGAGGTTAACATCAGGGGCACTCAAAGGGTTAGGTGCGCTCCTAGGGAGTGGTTTCTAACTGTGTGGGGGATTGTTTAACTGAAACGAGATCTGTGTTCCTGATTAGCAGGAACACAAGATCTCTCTCTTCCTCTCTGACAGAACGGCGGTCTACCTTGTTTACATAGGCAGACCGCCATTCTGCCTCTCCAGTGAATGATTGGCGGGTCCCGCGAAGGCCGCTGGGTTGCCGGTGGCGCATGCACCCCAGGCCCAGAAGAGGAAGCAATGTACAGGTATGTTGTTTCGCCGTAGTAAATGTGGGCGGTCTGGAAGCAGTTAATCAAATGCTCAGTTTGAATTGACCAAATTGATTGACCTGTTCAGGCAGTCTTGGCACACCTTGACCACAATACACAGTTAGGCACAGTTTCTGGTACGTCTTTGCAGCTTCCAGGGACAGTTTTCTTTTAAATGTAATTTTTATTAGAACATTTTTCAGAGGCACAATAGAGCAAAGTCTTTGTATTAGACCCCTTTCACACAGAGGCAGTTTTCAGACATTTTAGAGCTGGAAATAGCGCCTCCCATTCTCTGCAATGGGTGCATTTACATCCGGGTGGTGCGCTTGCGGGACGGAAAAAAAGTCCTGCAAGAAGCATCTTTGAGGTGGGTTGGGAGCGCTGTAACAGCGCTTCCAAAACGCCCCTGGCTATTGCAATGAGTGGGCAGCGCTTCCGAAATGCCTGAAAAGAGATTCGGAAACGCCGCAACACGGGAGTTTTAAACCCCTTTTTTGGTGTTAAAAGCGCCCCGCTAGCGACCGAAAAGCAGTAAAGTGCCACTAAAACGAGCTGTGCTTCACCGTGAACATGTGAAACGGGTCTTACAGTCTTCGCAATCGAGAAGAGGAAAGCAAAAAGGTCAGATATTCAGCCATCTTAAAAAAAAAATAATCACTTTAGAAAGAGTCAAGAGTAACAAATTTAAGCACCTCAATCCTGGGCACTTTTACCCCCTTCCTGCCCAGACCAATTTTCAGCTTGTGACATTTGCGTGGTCATGAAACACTGTAACCATGTGAAATTTGTTTTCACACAAATAGAGGTTTTTTTTGGTGGTATTTAATCACCACTGGGTTTTTTATTCTTTTGCTAAATGAATAAAAAAAAGACAGAATATTTTGAAAAAAAAAATGTGTTTTTCTAAAAATTTGCAAATAAATAACCTTTCTTCATAACTTTAGATTAAAGTGTATTCTGATACATTTTCTTGGTGAAAATAACCCAAATCCGTGTATATTATTTAGTCTGTAGGAAAGTTATAGAGTCCACAAGCTATGGTATATACAGTATATCTTAAAATCGATCAATCCTGATGTACTGATGGTCTCATTTCTTGAAGCCCGAAATTGCCAGGACAGTAGAAATATCCACTAAATTACCCCTTTTTGGAAAGAAGACAGTCCAAGGTTGTTAGTGAGAGACATGGCAAGTTATTTGAAGTTGCCATTTTTTTTTTTTTTTTTTTACATACTTTCACCAGTGCAGTACAGCGTTATCACATAACTGGTGTGGCAGTGATCAGGGACACTGACTGGTGACCGTGTGCAAGAATTTTTTTTTTCAATTTTTAACTCTGGGGAAGTGATCAGGATTTATTATTTTTTTTTACACATTAGGCCTCATACACACGGACGTTTTTTGACGCCGGCATTTTCTGGCGTTTTTTGCAGCTCTCCATGTTAGTCAATGGCCCCATAAAAACGCTGACGTTTTTGAGCTGCAGATGGCATCGGCGTTAGTGAGCTGAAACTAGAACCCATGGCCAGCGCGTTCTGAGGCTGTAACGTTTTGGCATTTTTTGACGCCGACGCGTAATATTGTACCGGCGTTAACCGGCGTTTTTTGACGCCGATGTTTTTAATTTGAAAAATAGCAGAGGGATGATTTTTTTTAAAAAAATGCCTATTGACGCCGACGCTCACTAACGCCGATGCATAACGCCGATATTTTTTCCTTGACGTCGGGCCCAACGTTTTGTTTATTTTTTAAGAAACGTCTGTGTGTATGAGACCTTATGAATTTCATTGGTAAAAACAACCATTTTTACTGAATGAAACTGATTCTTTCAGTGTCTTTTGTTGTGATTAGCTGTGTAGCTAATCACATCGTACAGATGGGCTGTCTGTACCATGTGATCGCTGTCACCAATCACAGCTAGCAAAACAATTGTATACAATGGATGGCATGAAAGGAAGCCATCCATTGTTTACAACTGTCATGCGATCTGCTATGATTGGCCACAGCAATCACATGACACAGGCAACGGACTGGTATAGTAATCAGTCATCGGTTGTATCCGGTGGACACTGCCGGTGACAGGTCGTGTGACTACGTGGCCCTACAAGCGGCGCCTTCTGAGCAGACGTCATATGGCCTCTACTGTGAAGGAGGAAAGTCCCGCCCAGCCTCAATCTGCTATAGGTCGGACGGGAAGGTGTTAACATTAGAAAAGGAAAGAAATAGGTAAGCTGGCCATAGATGCAGGAAAGAAAAGTGCTTGACAACACTGACTGTGTTGATGGGGGAATCCCTCCCATGGAGCTTTTGTGTTTTTCCAGTAGGGAGGCACAGGGAGCTGTCCCTGACGGGTGAACACAGTGATTATTGCTAGCGGCTATAGCCACTGGCAATAATCGCATGTAAAAATCTGGCATGCTAGTTGTACCCAAGTCGATCGATGGATCAACTTAAGCACAATCAGCCTGCCCATGCATGGTTCGAGTCTAAGCGGGTCCCTGCTGAACTGGCCTAGATTCAAACCGTCTATGGCCGGCTTTTTTTTCCATGATCATATACTTAACAATTTGCGTAAAGTGGTAATCTCTAAAATCAGTTAAAGAGGAACTTCACTCTCTCAATCAACAATGCATATTTTTAATACTTATGCTACCACCATAGTAAATAGTAATAGTAAATAGATAGGAAGGTATATTTACTTGTTTTTAAGCTTTTTTTTACATTTCTTCAGTTACTTCCGGGTCCTGGCTTAGGCCAAAATGAAGTCATACATCCCAGGAGTCTTCAGGAGGGAAGGAGGGCAGCTAAACGCACCCTCCTGCATGCATGCCTGAACTAAGGACAGATGGATTCCAATAAGTAAATGCTACATGAATCATCTGCCCTTACTCAAGATGGCCACAAACAAAAATACAGGGGGGTGTTTTTCAAAGTAATTTCTCAGAAGAATAAAGCATGGATACATGGATGGATTGGGTGAGTTTGCTTTAAATATTAATCAAATGGAATTTTTGGTTTGTGGTGCTCAGATGCAGTGCAGTTCCTCTTTACGTTATCATGAAAACGTGTAGCTACATAGCAATGTCTACCAGTGATAATGCTCCACCTCCAGCTTTCCCAGTGGACAATGATTTAGCATCATTGCACTGCTAAATGTATTGCCCAACGAGTAGGTAGGGGACACAGGAAGCCAGAAATAGATAAAGCAGTAGTAAACTCAATACATCAAATCCAGGAAAAGCATAATAACACAATATAATGTCCTTTCAAACACAAAGAAATAAGCGCAAGTGTCACTATTGCGGCCACTTATTAGTAATTTCATCTGTTGCAAACTTGGCGCCATCTTTGTGGAAACCTCCTGCAGCCTTTGCCTCCTATGCTCTTCTCATACCTCACTGCAGCAATCTAGTGCATTCAGATTATTGTTGACTGTTTATTGATGATTGTTAGCACTCTTGCAGCATTACATTGTAATGCTGGGGAGTAATTATTATTATTATTATTATACAGCGCCAACAATTTACACAGCACTTTACAACACGAGTAATAATGACATAAACATGGCACGTTGCTCTACAGATTAACGGCATCAATCTGAATTACAATGAGCAAGCGAGGTAGTAAACCAAAGGAGAGGGTGGTATCGTCTAAACAGCACAACTTTTAAAGGCACCTACAAGTAAGTTATATTATACCGGTTCAATTGGCACTGAGTTGTCCAATAGAGTTTACTACCACTTCAAGAAACTGTGAAGTCATTTTCTTTGCTGTGCTGCCAGGTTGGGTTGTGTGTGGCTCACAAGACAGGCAAGTCAGAATTACAAATTGCTTTCCAGTTCCCCCATAAGTATTTTTCAAGGATGCATTTAGCCATTTGTCTCTTTTAAATATTTGGTACTTTCCTTCTCTCTTTCTTTGTGAGAATATCATCTGCAAAGCTCTTGATGTTTAGAGTGATCCCCCAGCAGTGTGGATCTTTACTTCAGTGCATTCCAGAGTACATAAACCCAATCTAGAGGACAAAAACTATATAATGAGATCTTATAGGTATAATACCTGAATGCCTTGTTTCAGGGGGCACCAGGTTTAATTACAGTACATCCAGGCTGAGAACATCAAAAGCACTCTATGAATGGAGGAGGCAAACCTTTCATTTATCCATTCGCCCTGCATTTAAAAAGTGTTTATCATTGTTATACAGTTGTGCTCATAAGTTTACATACCCTGGCAGAATTTATGATTTCTTGGCCATTTTTCAGAGAATATGAATCAGAACATGAAAACATTTCTTTCACTCATGGTTAGTGTTTGGCTGAAGCCATTTATTATCAATCAACTGTGTTTACTCTTTTTAAATCATAATGACAACAGAAACTACCCAAATAACCCTGATCAAAAGTTTACATACCCCAGTTCTTAATACCGTTTATTGCCCTTTTTACCATCAATGACAGCTTGAAGTCTTTCGTGGTATTTGTGGATGAGGCTCTTTATCTTCTCAGATGATAAAGCTGTCCATTCCTCTTGGCAAAAGGCCCCCAGTTCCTGGAAATTCTTGGGCTGTCTTACATGAACTGCACATTTGAGATCTCCCCAGAGTGGCTCAATGATATTGAGGTCAGGAGACTGAGATGGTCACTCCAGAACCTTCACTTTATTCTGCTGTAGCCAATGACAGGGTCATACAATAGTTTTTTATGACCTCCTTTTAAACGTTAGTAGTCGGTCCTTCGACGTGTACCCTGCATGAACCTGTAAGGTTGTACTGTTACTAGGTTTTGTGTTCCGGTTCAGCTGGACAGTAACCGATGTCGTCTTATTTCACTTCCAAGACCTCACTGGTAGAGTCAGAGGACTGGAGTTATAGTAACTCGGTGAGACCCCTCTAGAGTTTACACGTCAAGTACATTCTGTCGGGTTCTTAAAGGTCCTTGACCCCCGGAAAACGGTTCTCCTTACCTGTCGAAATAGTAGACTCTTCTATTTCTCGGAGTAGGTGTTTATGGTGCTTTCTGAAGTTCGACAGTAACTACCATTTTTCCCGTTATTTGCCATAATTCTTGACCCCATACATTTGA
>BLSH010286256.1:820882-855821 GCA_018402905.1 Glandirana rugosa | reverse complement strand
GACCATGCAGCCCATCTTTCTTCAAGTGCCTCCTTATTGTGCATCTTGAAACAGCCACACCGCATGTTTTCAGAAAGTCCTGAAGTTATTTGTGGGTTTTTCTTTGCATCCCAAACAATTTTCCTGGCAGTTGTGGCTGAAATTTTAGTTGGTCTACCTGACCGTGGTTTGGTTTCAACAGAACCCGTCATTTTCCACTTCTTGATTAGATTTTGAAAACTGCCGATTGGCATTTTCAATTCCTTGGATATCTTTTTATATCCCTTTCCTGTTTTATAAAGTTCAACTACCTTTTCCCGCAGATCCTTTGGCAATTATTTTGCTTTCCCCATGACTCAGAATCCAGAAACATCAGTGCAGCACTGGATGAAAGACACAAGGGTCTGTCAGGAGTCCAGAAACTCATTGACCTTTTATACACACACACTTATAACAAGCAAACAGATCACAGGTGAGGATGGTTACCTTTAATAGCCATTCAAACCCCTTTGTGTCAACTTGTGTGCACCTATATTGGGGACATTATTAAAAAATAAGGTAATATGAAAAAATAGGTGATATATCTAAAAGAAGGAACTATACTAGTTAGACCCTATAAGTATAGGGACTAATATTATGACTATGAAATGTATATGTATATAGGACATGTTTAATTTTGTCGTATGGATGTCTGAGGATATGTTTCTGCTTCCATTGTCTTTTGTCTTTGTATGTGAATAAAACCAGAAAATGTAATAAAGATAGATTTTAAACAAAATGACCAGGGTATGTAAACTTTTGATCAGGGTCATTTGGGTAGTTTCTGTAGTTATTATGATTTTAAAAAAAAGTAAACACAGTTGATTGATAATAAATGGCTTCAGCCAAACACTACCCATGAGTGAAAAAGAAATGTTTTTGTGTTCTCATTCATATTCTCTGAAAAATGGTCAAGAAATCATAAATTCTGCCAGGGTATGTAAACTTATGAGTACAACTATAAGTTATAACACAGCATCTATGAATAAAGGAGGGCATAAAGGTAAAGCTTTTATGAATAAAGGAGGGGGGCAAAAAGGGCTGGCATAGTTGGCACTCTTGACAAGTGCTTATAGCAGGTCCAACTGTTGTATTAACCTCCACAGCACAATAAGATACAGTGAGGGAAAAAGTATTTGATCCCCTGCTGATTTTGTATTTTTGCCCACTGACAAAGAAACCATCAGTCTATAATTTTAATGGTAGGTTTATATTAACATTGAGAGACACAATAACAAAAATATCCAGAAAAAATCATTTGAAAAAAGTCATAAATTGATTTACATTTTAATTTGTGAAATAAGTATTTGATCCCCTATCAATCAGCAAGATTTTTGGCTCCTAGGTCTCTTCTATACAGGTAATGAGCTGAGATTAGCAGCACTCTCTTAAAAGGGAGTGCTCCTAATCTCAGATTGTTACCTGTATAAAAGATACCTGTCCACAGAAGCAATCAATCAATCAGATTCCAATCTCTCCACCATGGCCAAGACCAAAGAGCTGTCCAAGGATGCCAGGGACAAGATTGTAGACCTACACAAGGCTGGAATGGACTACAAGACCATTGCCAAGCAGCTTGGTGAGAGGGTGACAACAGTTTGTGCGATTATTCGCAAATGGAAGAAACAAAAAATAATTGTCAATCTCCCTCGGTTTAGGGCTCCATGCAAGATCTCACTTTGTGGAGTTTCAATGAGAATAGTGAGGAATCAGCCCAGAACTACATGGGAGAATCTTGTCAATGATCTCAAGGCAGTTGGGACCATAGTCACCAAGAAAACAACTGGTAACACACTACGCTGTGAAGGACTGTAATCCTGTAGCGGGCAGCGCCCGCAAGGTCTCCCTGCTCAAGAAGGCACATGTACAGGCCTGTCTGAAGTTTGCTAATGAACATCTGAATGATTCAGAGGAGAACTGGGGGAAAGTGTTGTGGTCAGATGAGACCACCCCCCGGGGGAACACACTGGCTTGGCAGGAGACATTCCTATGTCTGCCCAGCCCATGGTTGCAGGAAAGAAATTTGCTCCGTCTAGCTTAAAGCGGAGTTCCACCCAGAAAAAAAAAAAAAAAATTGGCATCCACTCTTTTAATACTAAATAGATGTAACCTTTTGTTTCCATATTTTCAAACCGCCTAGTAATTCCATGCATTTTTTACTCACAATTTTGTTTCTCTCAATGCTGGACTTTTCCATTTTAGGTGAGGGCATCTGAAGCCCATGTATACTCTCCTGGCATCTCTTCCTGAAAGAAGTGCATGGTGGGTAACCATCATGCACTCCTTGATCTCGGTTTCACCTGAAATCGCATCATTTTCTGTCTGGAAATAACAGGATTTTACAGTACAGGGAAGCCCACTGACTCCTGGGAAATGATGAGTCACATCTCCCAGGAGGCCAGGTGAAGCAGGAAGTGAGGAGAAGAGCCTAGGACCTAAAAGGGGCAGATTACAGAGACCACCTAGCAACAAGCGACTTAGGGTGAGTATACGTTTTTTTTTTCCTTCAAAGGTAAGTCTATATAGGCAAAGGATTTGAATGATGTAAAAAAAAAATTCTGGGTGGAACTCCGCTGACAGCAGCCACGAACACAAGAGACACTTCTTATTGAATGTAAGTGCTGTCCCTTGTGCTGATTAAAAAATCAGTAAAACTAAACTTTAAAATAGCACTTGGGAAAAGGCCAATCTATTAACTTCTGCATTGTGTTTTTCAGAACATTGCTAGAGTTTGCTAGCTATTATAGCCAATGGATTGGTCGGTCTTTATATTGTTGGTGTGTTAACATGTACTGCCTGCAGAAAATCAATGTTTGCAAAGTGATAGTTGTTACAACCTGCTGATTAGTGGACAAACAAAATGTGCCGCAGTGTGTTACATGGATGAGTGTTTACAGGTTAGTGGAGACAGAGAAGTCTTCTGAGCATGGCTAGGTCATCAGAGGTAAAAAGATCCAAGAGAAGACAGGAAAAAAGCCACATAGGAATTGCGAAATCTCTTGCGAATGAAAATCTTTCATCTCTCCTCCTCATGAGGCTATTTGGGGTGAGGTTAAGGAAGAAAAGAACAAGCCATCAAATTTTTAATTTTATTTACTTTTTTCCTTGGATTTTATAGTCACCATTTCCAACTGGCTGAGAATAAAAAAAAAAAATCACCAGACTTGAAATGTTCTTATTTGACCCATAGGATACAAGGTCAGGGGGTCAGCATGGGTAGTGAAGGAGGGTTTGCCTGAATACCCCGAGGGAATAACACAGCTGGAGTTGCGGTGAAGCGCCACCTCTTAATCTCAGCAGTTTTTCTCCCTAAAAATAGCTCTGGAAAAAATGTGTTTTTTTCTCGCTTACAAAAGTTGTTTTGGATCTAACCTCGCTTAACATGGCATGTTTATTCTAATGAAGCTGTGCCAAGGCTAAGTGCTTTTCATTTGAACCCAGCAGAAGCACACTGTGTTGAGCTAGAAAAGGTTAATAGTATTTTGAAATTTAAATCTGGAAGACCATATGAGAGAAAAAAATCATCTAAGGACCCCTCAGCCTGCAGTGCCAATAGCTAATTATTAACTGGACCTGTTTTGTTATTTTACTTCAGAAGACAGCAAGGAAGGATTTAACCACCTCAATACCAGGCACTTTCACCCCCTTCCTGCCCAGGCCAATTTTCAGCTTTCAGTGCTGTCACACTTTGAATGACAATTGCGCGGTCATGCAAAACTGTACCCAAATTATTTTTTTTTTATCATATTCTTCACACAAATAGAGCTTTCTTTTGGTGGTATTTAATCACCACTGAGTTTTTTTTATTTATTGCTAAAAAAAAAAGAAACAAGACCAAAAATTTTGAAAAAAAAAAGGTTTTCTTAGTTTCTGTCAGAAAATTTTGTAAATAAGTTATTTTTTCCTTCACTGATGTGCGCTGATGAGGCTGCACTGATGGGCACTGATTGGCTGCACTGATGAGGCGGCACTAAAGGGCACTGATGGGGTGGCACTGTTGAGGAGGCACTATATATGCAGCACTTATGGGTAGGTAGCGGAACTTATGGGTAGGTAGCACGGATGGGCAGCACTGATGGGCAGGCACTGAAAGGCAGCACTGATTGGCCTCACAGATGGGCACAGATTGGCCTCACTGATGGGCATAGAGTGGCATCACTGATGGGCACTTTTGGGGCCGCATTGTATCAGGGCACTGATGATCAGTGCCCTAATTACCTGTACGCTTCTCCCCTGTGAGGAGATGCCGCTGATCGGCTCTCCTCTCCTCAAGCTCTGTCAGTGTTTACAACTTACAAGTGACTGGCTGTGATTGGACACTGCCAATCACATGGGTAAAGGGCCGCAGCTCTTTGCCAAGATCGATTGCCACGCTGCATGCCCCCACGGGAGCGTGATCGCGGGTAAACTGGGTGCCATCACATGATGTTGTCCCAGAACAAGAGCCTGCAGCAAGGCCCGATCCTGGGAGGCTGTCCTAGAATGTCCACCAAGAATGCAGCGCTCCCACTCACCCGTCATTGTATTATAGGCTGGGCAGGATAACTACATTAACATTTTTCACCACACATTTAGACATCTGAATTCTATGTCAATCAAACAATCCTATTATATGTTTGGTGTCTCAGGGGACTTTTTAAATCAGACAGAGAAAATTAACGCATAGTGACAAAAAGCATTCTCAGAAACATATAATGTATGGACATTGCCAATTAATAGATTGGAATTATTTTCTCCCTTTGTGCATGTTCTGCTTCAGCAATCTAAGCACTGAAAGTGTGAACTCTATAACTGATCCAGTTATGGTGATATAGCTTAACTTACAATCTAGTAGCTTGGCAGACAGTGACTTGATCCAAATGACATCCTGCAGATCATAGAAAGCTTTAATCCAAAAACTTGCGCAGATCATACCAGATGAACATCGGAATAAAAAAAAATCTTAGTGTGTCTAGCTCAAGCTGAATACAGTACATGTGGGGAATGAAGGCTAAGAATGAAAAAGAAGGGTGGGACTTAACTGCACAGAGCATCTCCTAGCTATGGAGTGAGGAAAGGACAAAATTATTTCAGGGCAAACAAACAGCGATGCATGTGGAACACAATACTTCCAGTCAAAATATATGATTTCAAACATTAAACAATTGAGAATTAAGTCCAAACATTACGTGAAGAGTCTCTTCCTAAAAGAAGAAACAGGGGAGAACAATAAGAATAAAGCAAACATTACCATATTGTAAAACTTGAAATTCACTACTGGCATCTGTAAAATGACACAGAAGACAGTTTGAGTCTATCATCAGAGGGCAAGGCAGCAACATGCATCAGTTCATCTTACCTCCCTTTAAATCATGTTCTTCAGAAAGGAAAGCAGTAACATGTACCAGTCCTTTTCACCTGCCTTTGATCAAGTTGTTGGTTTAGAAGATTAATCCTCTTCCTTTGACAAAAGAAGTAATGCATCAAATGAGGACCTCAATGGTGGGAGGTTCTTTGCAGATGTGCCCATTCACGACACTCTTGATGGCACTCTTGTTGGTCCTCAGCATTGGTTGCAAAATAATGAACAACATAGACAAGTTGTAGAAAGGGTTCAAATGGTGAGAACTTGGTCTCATCTTTGACTTCACAGAGGTGTTGAGTGGTATAATTGTATTATCTCTGATTTCCTTATCAGACTCAGAATTAACCAATTCAAATGAAGAATCAGTGTCAGTTGTGATGGGTTCATCATTCATGAAGTCAGGTGGTGATGACCATAAAATGCCCAGAAATACAGCAGTTGGTAATTCACAGGTGCCGCGATCAGCTGGGTTCAGGTCCATAGGCACATAAGGGTTGATTTTCTAAAACTGGACCACTTGGAATCTGGTGCAATTGTACATGGTAGCCAATCAGCTTCTAACTTCAGCTTGCTCAATTAAAGCTTTGGCAATAAAACATGGAATGCTTGATTTCTATGCAGAGTTGCTCTAGATTTTGCTTACTACAGATTTAGTAAATCAAGCCCATAGTGCCATTGATTGGGATTGAATCATTTTCTGATGCATTCTATGGCCCCTGTTACTGGTTACACCCCTGTTACATACACTCTTACACATGGAAATGTTTTATTTGGTTGTGCATGTATCCCAACGCTATCTTGCTGTCTGTGTAAAGATGAAAAAAGTCTATTACAGATGTATTTCACGTTTAAAATACAGCTGCACAGAGTTCAAGTCTGGGAATGGTATGTACTGGTTTTGGGGTCAGCTTAGCCTTACCAACGGCAAAACCCACACTTACTTTGAGGTAGACTACCACAGCCATTGCTTCAATGGATGCATCAGAGAAAACATTGATCTCTCTTCTAGTGGCATTCGTTTGGGAGCAGAAATGTAAGAGCACGGTATCTGAAGTTGTTCTAGTGCTTTCAAGGAATCTTTCCATGGTTCCCATCTTTGTTGTTTCTCTCTGGGTAATGGGGTACCCCAGTCTGAGTTTTCAGAAGTAAGCTGTCTTAGAAGTATCTTACCCTCAACAGTAAAGGGGTACTATGAAACCCAGAGGATAGTAGATGCTGTTCACAGCAGACAAAACTTCTCATTTTGTGAAGGGCTTGTCACAGGTTAGTGCTTGAAATGTGAATGGATGTTGTTTGGCATCCCAAAGCAATCCAAGGCTATGTTGTGTAAGAAAGAGATCTGTTACTAGCTTAAATCCCTTTTCACAAACAGCATAGTCATCAGAAGGTAAGGCTATCATTACCTTGTCACTGTTATTTTGTGAAGCCTGAGGTTGGCAGTGGCAAACATGTCCTGAGCTCTCTTGAGAAGATCAATTGCTTCTTCTTCTGTAGACAGAGATTTGAACCCATAGTCTACGGAGAAATTATTTTCCACAAATTTATATGCATCAGATCTGAGTTCCTTTTTCACCAGAGCTGCCCTTCTCAGCCCATAAATTGCTACATCAGTAGAAGGGCTATTACTGAAAACGTGTACTTTCATTCGGTAGTCTATGACTTCATCACTGACATCATTGTTGCGATACCATTGGAACCTGAGGTAGTTTCTGTTGTCTTCTATAAAATAGTAAACCACTGTAATATTTTCTGAATGTCGTTCTTAATAGCAACTGGTTCTTGTCAAAACTAATTTTAGACAGTATTATTTTACCAAAAGAGTAGTTGATGCTTGGAATAGACTTCCAGCAGAGGTCGTGAGTCAGTCAACAGTAAGTGTATTCAAATATGTTTGGGTGCAACATAGATCTACATTCAAACAAAAAAGCTCACCAGAAAAAAAGCCTGTATTGCTTTCCACATGTGTTCTGTTCTACCCACACCTGTCACAAAAGTGGTTTTAGGGCCCCTGGCCAAGGGGTTCCTTATTTTTGGGAGGCTGAAAAAGAAGGCAGTCAGATAATGGGAAGGCCACAAGGTAATAATTCCAACACCGTGAGGGACATGCAGAAATATAATAGGGTGGCAATAAGACACATCAAAGGATAAGTCCAGAGGCACTGGGCAGCAATCTAGTACAGCATGAGTTAAGTCCTTAGAACAGGGCACAGCCAGAGTAAAGGGACTCAACAACCAGCAGCAGCCTCAGTGGAGAAAGTCCAGGCAGAGTAGCAGGGAAAATGAGGTCCAGGGGGCTGAGGTCCTCCACAAAGATCCTCGAAGGGCTGTGTGTGCTGGCCTCAGCTTCAGGGCCACACAGACAGTAGCTGAAGGAAGAGCAGAGAATAAAGTCACAGTGTCCATAACACCACACAGAACTAGAAGTCCCAGCAGTGCAGAAAGCCAAGCCTGTCTCAGCAGTTTCATGTATTTTCTAGTCTTCTAAGTAGACCTGCAGCAGGATACAGTAATTTATGCACTTCTTAGTGAGGACAGCCTCATGTCAATTATGCAGATAAATTGACTTTGTTACACCCTGCATCTGGATTAGAGATCGTCAGTTTCATAAAATAAAAATAAAACATCCAGTATTTCTGACCTCCATTACATATATGAGTAAGAAAAAAATTGGGGAAGACTTGATGGGCCACTTGGTCTTTTTTCTGCCGCCACTTTTCTATGTTTCTATGTCTGAAGTAGGACAAAACTCCTTTAGCCCACGTTCCTTCTGAGGGCAGGTTTGAAATTGTGCGAGTTCAGCTGAACTCGCATAATTTCAAACTGGCATTTAAGTCTGACTGCAGGGGCGATTTGAGAGACATCTGTGTGGGTTCATGATGTCTATTTAAATCGCCCCCCGAAATCGCCAAAAGTAGTGCAGGAACTACTTTTGGGAATCGGTGCGGTGCTGCAAAGTGGGTGTGGCATTGTTTCGGGTGGTGCCATTGCCAGCAATAGGCTACGATTTGGCATGCGATTTGACCTGTCAAATCAGCCCAATGTGAAAGTAGGCTTAATCTTGTTGTTCAGATTAAGCCTGGGGAGGGGGTATTGAGGGAAATACCTTAAGATCAAGCACTTGAGTCAAAGGCCACTCTGATCTGATCTTGCTTGCAAGGATGGTACATCAAACACTGTGGTGCTGACATTATCATCCCAACAATAAAGGACCTTCTTATTGCCTTGTGTGAAGAAGTGTTGCAAAACCTTTCTTTGACATGATAGTTATGTGGGCACTGTTCAAAACAAGTAGTGCAACCATTTGGCAGGACACATGTGGAAGACCTCCTGATATTACCCACACAAACGTTGCCTATGATTTCCCAGCTTAGGTCCAGGTGTTGGGCATATGGTGGGTCATTTGGCCTTTTGATTTGGTTTCAAGCCTTATGTACCCTTGGGATCTCTCTGCCAAGAAACAGGAAAATATCAGCATTTCTATCAAGAGCCGGTATGTAGTCAGCTATGCCCTTCAAGTGAGAGTGGTGAGAGGCAGTTGCAAGAGTAGGAATTTCCTCTTTTGGTTGGAATCTCATTACACTCAATGTACATGCTGCAATTCGGGGGAGCTACTACACCACCAATGGCTCCCCTGCCTGAAACTTCTGTGATGCCAGCACAGGTACCCAGGGTGTATGGTAAGGCATTTCCTGTTACTGTAAAAACGCCTTGTTAAACCAACTTGGAAGGTTCAACAGAATTATAAAGCTGTTAAAGTTATTGTAAATACTTGATTTTTTTTTTTTTTTATTAAAATACCAAACAATGACATACTTACCTGCTCTTTGCAATGGTTCTGGTGAGTGGCAAGAAGAAAGCTATTGTTAAAAGAAAGCCATAAGAAGTCCCATTTGCAGTTTGCATGAAGCGGCGTGGGGGACACAGCAAACATGTGGAAGAAGGTGGTCTGTAAAATGAGATCAAAATTGAACTTTTTGGCCTAAAAGCAAAACGCTATGTGTGGCCGAAAACTTGCACTGCACATCACCCTGAGCCCACAAATTCCCACCATGAAACGTGGTGGCAGCATCATGTTGTGGGGATGCTTTTCTTCAGCAGGGACAGGGAAGCTGGTCAGAGTTGACAGGAAGGTGGATGGAGCCAAATACAGAGCAATCTTAGAAGAAACCCGGTTAGAGTCTGCAAAAGACCTGAGACTGGGGCGGAGGTTCACCTTCCAGCAGGACCAAACGACCCTAAAATACCAGAGCTACAATGGAATGGTTTAGATCAAAGCATATTCATGTGTTAGAATGGCCCAGTCAAAGTCCAGAACTAAATCCAATTGATATCTGGCAAGATAATTTTTTAGGGTTTTTGATGGGACTTTTAAGGTGCAAACCTGCACTTTAAAAGTCCCGTCAAAAACCCTAAAAAATTAACTTATCAAATTTTTGGGATGTGGTGCCTTGCTTTATCTATTTATCTCCTAGTTTGAAACTGAATATTGGTACAATATCTGGCAAGACTTGAAAATTGCTGTTCAGAGACGCTCTCCAGCCAATCTGACAGAGCTTGAGCTATTTTGCAAAGAAGAATGGGCAAAAACGTCACTCTCTAGATGTGCAAAGCTGGTAGAGACATCCTCAAAAAGACTTGCAGCTGTAATTGCAGTAAAATGTGGTTCTACAAAGTATTGACTCAGGAAGGCTGAATACAAATGCACGCCACGCTTTTCACATATTTATTTGTAAAAAATGTTGAAAATCATTTTCCTTCCATTTCACAATTATGTGCCACTTTGTGTTGGTCTATCACATAAAATCCCAATAAAATACATTTATGTTTTTGGTTGTAACATGACAAAATGTGGAAAATTTCAAGGGGTATGAAAACTTTTTCAAGGCACTGTATCTACAGTATGAGATCATCCAAGGCACTCTACCTTGTCCGCTTACTTCCTGATCTGGAAAAAAATCTGTCTCTTGCGGTGTTTCAGCCTCCACCGAAAATGTAATGTCTTGCTGTGACATTATGTTGACAATGACATAGTTAACTAGCAGTTTCTGAGAAATGTATCAGTTTATAAATTGAGTGTGTTTGCGGTGTGCAGACTGCTTTCTGTTTCACTTGTTTGGGAAGATATTATAAGCAGGAATCGGAATGGTATGTGGCAATGCAGGCAGCTTCTGCTGAATACATGTTTAATGCAAACATTGACTTGTTTAACAGTCCCATTTGAAAACACTAGATTATTGCTCTCTTAGACTCCATGCACACTGTATCTGATAAACGGCCATTTTTGGTCGTTTGGGCGTTTTTTTAACAGCCCAAAAACGCCACTTTGTTATCCTATGTGTCCATGCACACATGGACATTAATTGTCGTTTATCAGCAGTGGTGTTTTTGGGCTGTTATCTGAGCGCCCTGAATTAGCATTCAAAAGTCGTTCTCCTGACCACAAAAAACGCTAAACGCCGGTTTGTCGGCGTCTGGCGTTTTTTGCAGTCAATGGAAGCCAATTAAGAAAAAAAAAAACGCCAAAAAACGCAGACGCCGAAAAAGCCGGTAAACGCTTCTTACAAAAAACTGCAAAAGAACGTTTTGTAAGCAGCGTCTCCTGCCCGACACTGAAAGAGCCCAGATAGCGTCCAGTGTGCATGGAGCTTTATAGGCTGTAGGCTTCTGTCATTATCTTTCAGGCATATACAGTATCTGACAAAAGTGAGTACACCCCTCACATTTTTGTAAATATTTTATTATATCTTTTCATATGACAACACTGAAGAAATGACACTTTGCTACAATGTGAAGTAGTGAGTGTACAGCTTGTATAGCAGTGTAAATTTGCTGTCCCTTCAAAATAACTCAACACACAGCCATTAATGTCTAAACCGCTGGCAACAGAAAATGTGAAAATGTCCAAATTGGGCCCAAAGTGTCAATATTTTGTGTGGCCACCATTATTTTCCAGCACTGCCTTAACCCTCTTGGGCACAGAGTTCACCAGAGCTTCACAGGTTGCCACTGGAGTCCTCTTCCACTCCTCCTTGACATCATGGAGCTGCTGGATGTTAGAGACCTTGTGCTCCTCCACCTTCCATTTGAGGAGGCCCCACAGATGCTCAATAGGGTTTAGGTCTGGAGACATGCTTGGCCAGTCCATCACCTTTACCCTCAGCTTCTTTAGCATGGCAGTGGTTGTCTTGGAGGTGTGTTTGGAAAGGTTTAAGTTTCACATAATGTGCTACAGTAGTATGCTATGCATACTAGCACATTATGGCTTCGCTTTAATCCAAAGAAAACTTGTGCAGATTATCTGTAGCAGATAAACACCAGGTCAAAAAATCATAGTGTGTCTAGCTCCAACAGAATACAGTACATGTGGTGAATGAAGGCTAAGCATGAAAAAGAAGGGTGGGACTTACTACAATACATAGGTGCATAGGTTAGGTACCCTAACTACGGAGTGAGGAAAGTACAAAATGATTTAAAGGCAAACAAGCAGGGATACATGTATAACATGATACAATTGCTTTGATAATGATACCAGTTAAAAGCACTTGGGAACAATCCAAGCCTATGTACAATTTACAAAATGTACAAAAAAACAAAAAAAAAAAAAATAGGGCAAACGTTATCATTTTATGCTGCTAAATTCGTGAATGAAGGGTGTGTATGCACATGTTGAATGCAGGAGCACATGAAATAAATGTGGCAACCTTTTAGGGTAAATTGATATTAGTCTTGTTTTTTTTAGTTAAAATTACAAACATGTTATACTTATCTGCTCTGTGCAGTGGTTTTGCACAGAGCAGCCCGGATCCTCCTCTTCTCGGGTCCCTCTTCCATGCTCCTGGCCCTTCCCTCCTGCCGAGTGCCCCCACAGCAAGCAGCTTGCTATGGGGGCACCTGAGGCGAGCCACTGCTCTGTGTGTCCATTCAGACCCAGAGCCGTGACTCGGCCCCCCCTTCTCTCTCCTCATTCGCTTACTGACTTTAATTGATACTTTGAGTGTCTCAGCCAGTCAGAAGGGAGAGCCCTGGGCAGCCCAGGTTCTTGTGCAACATAGCTGGATCGAGATGGGGGGCTCAGGTAAGTATTAGGGGGGCTGAGGGGGACCGCTGCACACAGAATGTTTTTTTATCGTAACACATAGAATACATTGGGTTGAAAGACCTTCTGCCTTTGCAACCACTTTAATGTTGTATATCTAGCAGTCATACAGACATGAAAAAAAAAAAAATCATAAAATGAGAGGCCACTCTTCTCCATGCTGTCCTGGGGCCCAGATGCTTTTTTGGCATCCATTCCTAGGTCCACATTTTACTTGATATCCAGACCTCATTATTAACCCTGGTACACACAATGTGATTATCAGACAAATGATAGTCCATTTTTTTTTTTTTTTTTTTTTATGGGATGCTAGTCTCCATATTGAAAACGAATAGGTTACTAGAATACGAAAATTCTCATACAACAGAATAAAAATTTGAAAGTGATGTAATGTGTTGTATTGTATTTTTGGACCAAAACTATACTGATTAAAGGTAAATTGTACGATCTGATATCGTATAAGAAAAATTTTCATCTTTGTCCCTTCGGAAATTTTCAAGCTGTGTGCTAACGATCAAATTATTGTATGATTGATTCGAAAGCGGTATTTTTTTGTATGATATTCTGATCGCAGGCCTTTGTCCACAGTACATGTGTGAGCTGACTGATGCTCAGAGCTCGCTCTATCTTTGAGTTGCTGCTTGATGAAAAGACAGTGTCGACAGTCCACTAAAAATAGTATTGGTGCTTCCTGTTTGTTTTGGGGAACTCATTACGGGCACCCTGTTAGGAACTGATCTTAATTTAGTTAGAGGCTTGAACAAGCGAATGTTTTGTTTTTTTATTTTATGCAATGGATTTGGGGCTGCATAAAGCCCTCCTTCACTGAAACTGTCTGTTTGCTGTCTTGCTAAATAAAAGAACAAACCTGCTTGGACTGTTCATGGGTGCCCCTGTCTTGTGCAAAGTCTATCATTGCCAATACCAGATGAGTCTTTACTATGTGTGTGAGAAAATAACACAAACTGCCTTCTGATGGCCAATGAAGGGCATCAGACATCAGACATAGTCACTGATTGGTCAGCTTTGTCTGAATGCAATTTTGCCAATCCCCTTTAGCCAAGCAATCAGGGGAGGGCTGGGCCAGGGGGCAGGGTGGCAATTGCCCCCCAGGCCACCCTACCTTACATTCAAAATGGCTGATGGCCGCTGCCCGCTCACACTTCTTGTTCAGGAAGGAAGCAGGGGCCAGGGGCCAGCCACCAACTAACTGCAGGCAAAGGGGGAGGGAGGCACCCAGGGCCGGCTGTGCTGATTGGCACTGGCGGGCCTGCATTGATGGGCACTGATCAGGTTGCATTTGATAGGCACTGGTGCGGCTGCATTGATGGGCACTGGTGAGGCTAAGCTGATAGGCACTGCATTGCTGCATTATTTTTGTTAAACCTCCTTTGTTGCTATTAACATTAAATTATGTTACCACATTGTATCATAGTTTTCTTGCTTCATAACATCAGTATCCGTTCTAAAACCAGATGGGCATGGATGGTGAGCTGATTCAGTGGTTCAGTGGGCCACTTGACTGGACTTGCCCCCCAGGCCTAAGGCTGCCAGCCCTCCCCTACAAGCAATGTGCAATACAGATCTTAGTCTTAAAAGGTAACGCCACTTTTGTGGGGGGAAAATACAATAAATAAAGAAAAAAATAATTTAGTGTATACAATTGCAACAATTGAATGTTATTAAAAATGACCTTTCCTTTTAAATCTGCAGCCCCTGTAATTTTCTGAAAAAGCAATGCAATATGGCAATCTCGAGTTGTTCTGTACACAGAATGTGTACTGATCACTCCCCAGAAACATCATTTCCTGCTTGTGTGATTGGCTCACCGATTTTCCCAGAAGTCCGCCTAAGATACAAGTCAGATTTCAGGCAACCCCTGGAACAAAACTGTAATTTTTGATGAGGTACTCCCAATAGGAACATGTCTAAAGGGATGCAGACTCTGAAGTCTTCCTCATTAGTGCTCTGCAGGTGCACAGCTGACTGATAATTATGAAACCACTCTCATTAGACCCACTCAGTACAGAGGAACAAACAGGGACTTCTTCAGAATAACAAAAAGTAGGAATCTGCAACAAAGGTTGTTATAACCCTTGCATTGATCACCCAGAGGGGATTTTTTTTTCTCAACAAAAGTGGAGTTACGCTTTAACCAGGGGTTATATGTAGCTAACTTCAAATTATTGGACACTGGCAAAAAAGCTGCAGGGGCATCCCCTATATAACCCCTCCCACTCAAAGCATCTAGTAGTAGTAGTAGTAGCTTCTATAGTTTTTTGCTAGTGTTCTTGGAATGTCTCCATATTACGGAGATCGAATACCATTTTTATTTTGAGATTTTGTTCTGAAGATTTCTCCATCAAGCACCTAGCTGCCCCATGGCCACTGCAGTCTCTTTTTAGCTTTCTGGATTAGTTGACTCCTTGGCTGAGCCATGGGGCAATGTACCTGGGCCCAAGAAGACGTAGGGTAGCTGAGAAAATTGCTTCAGGCACTGCATTCTGCATAGACTCTTACCTTGTCACATGGCACATTGTGTTGAGTGCTATACTGGTCCAGTTCTGTGGTCTGCCTGCAGTGGACCCTGTCCCTCAAGACCCCTTGGAAGGTATGTCCATCATGGAGAGTGAAGCTAGCATGGGGCTGGTCCCTATCATCCTACCCAGAGTGGAAGATATCTGCTGCAGTATTTGCTAGAGACTTGCGCCCTTATCTGGCCCAGTGTGCTGGTGCTTTAATGCAGAGTGGCTATATCAGAGCCATAGAGTGGGAGCGCCAGCTAAATTTGTTTTCATTTGTTTTTACTCTTTCTTGCGCAAATTGGTCTCATAGGCCAATACTCCATTTCTATAGCTCTACTGTGCATGCATGTTCTATTTTGTTTCCTCTTGACATGCTCTCATGATCAATACCTGGACTCCTGTCTCCCCTACAGTGATCACTCGATGCTTCCAAGGTTCAGCAGCCTTCGGAGCTTGGCACAGAAGGCTTCACGCTTTCCTCTCAATGGCAGCTAAGATTGTGAGTACCCCAATGGGGGATATTTTGCACCACATTTGGCTGATCATAGGTGTAGGGGCAAGGGGTCAGATTGCAGAAACCTAGGTGGAAAAGCCCCCTTTTCCTTCTAAAGATTCAGATGAGGATCAAACACCTTCAGCTGAGAGCTCATCAAAGCTTAAGGATACCATTGCTACTATTGTTGATGCGGTACGCTCATGTACACTCATGTTGGGTGTTAGAGCAGTCTCAGTTATTGGTCTGCTCCAAGCAGGGAGCAGTGGCTATCAGTCACTGCTCTCCATTCTGCTCCTCCAGCACTCACTGGAGCACCGGGTTGGGGGGAGGGCAGGGGTGGCTCGCTCTCTCGTGCTGCAATAGTAATAATATATGAATAAATGTAAAATAAATACACAAATTAAAAATCATCGTAAATAAGTAAAATAAATGAATAATATGTAATAATACATTAATAAATACTAATTAACTAACCTGTAACCTTAAAGAATATTACATACATTATTATTATTAATAATAATAATAATAAATGTATTTATTTCAGGTACTTATATAGGGCCGTCAATTTTTGCAGCGCTTTACATATATATTGTACATTCACATCAGTTCCTACTCTCAAGGAGCTTACAATCTAAGGTCCCTAACTCACATTCATACATACACATACTAGGGCCAATTTAGACAGGATCTAATTAACCTACCAGCATGTCTTTGGAGTATGAGAGGAAACCGGAGTACCCGGAGGAAACCCAGACAGGCACAGCGAGAACATGCAAACTTCAGGTAGGTAGAGTCATGGTCGGGAATCGAACCAGCGACCCTTTTGCTGCTAGGTGAAACTCAAACAAAAAAATACAGTATTAATAATAATAATATTTGTGGTAGGCTTAGAGTGTTTAGTTATTTATTATTTTATTTTTGAAGGGGTAAGGGTTAAAGTTAAGGGTTAATTATTTATTTATTGTTACTTACTATTAATTTATTGAGTTTATTTTTTTATTTATTTATGATTTTTATTTATGATTTTTATTTATTTGTGTATTTATTTTACATTAATTCATGCATTGTTATTCGTATTATAATAATAATAATAATATAATAATAAATACAACAAAATAAAAAATAGATAAAATAATAATAAATAACCCTAACCCCAACTCCTACTAATCCTAATCCTAACCCTACCCTAAACCTTACCCTAAAAAACATTATAATAAAGGAATAATAATAAAAGAAGAAATAAAGGCTAATGGAAAAGCTGAAAAAAAGCTGAAATACCTTGCAACAAATGACGAAACATGATATTTTTTCCTATTGGATAATGAAAAAACGCCAAAGCTCAAAAACTCCTGGAAACGCTGCATGGAAATGCGCAAATACGCGCAAAAAAAGCCTGAAAGACGCACAAAGTTGCTACACTCAGGTGTGAATTCAGCCTAAGTGTACATGGGTTAGAAGATGTAGACACTTCTGTAAACACTTCTTATTTATACTGTGAAACTAGAAGCTGCTTTCTAGAGATTTACCTTAATATCCTCAGAAAGGTAGTGAAACCAGCCAGGGATCTTACCAGGAATGGTTCAGTATTTCTGGTGTATCACATCTAGACAAAGCAAATCACTAGTAAGGGCCGTTCACACCTAGGCGGCTTGAGTCGCCTGGCAAGTCGCCTCAATGCAGTACAATGGCACTGTTCTAATAGGAGTGACTCAAGTCGCTTCGACTTAGTAAAAAAGTTCCTGTAACATTTCGGGGCAACCTCAGCGCGACTTGCAATGACTTCTATAATAGAAGTCTCCTGCAAGCCGCGCTGAAGTTGCCTCGAGTGGGGTGACTCGAGTCACCTTGCAAGTCGGGTCGCTTCAGGTGTGAACCGGCCCTTAGGACATGCTTTGTTAACATTAATTCAATCATAGGAACACTTTGCTGTGGACCAGGATATAGTAGCATGTTATTTAAAGTGTTATGAAACCCAAAATCAAAAATGTAACATATTGAGGCTTACCAAGCATAAGATATGGTGACTGTGTCCTTTTTAACCAGAGTGTTAGATAGACTAGCAGATTTAGATACACTAAACAAATTAAAGCCAAACTTTAGCTTACACTTTATAAGCAGTTAGGGGTAAGCAATCTTCTTCCTTTCGAGATGCAGGTTTTACATAAATAAAAGCTGATCATTATAAGTACCCCTGCCAGTGTTGAATGGTTTGTCTCCTCTTTGTAACTGATGCATTCTGCTGGAGAGTTTGTTCTGTTGAAGAATAACAGACTTACTGGCTGGATCACCAGGAGAAAATAGAAGAACGAAAACCTAAAAAAGAAAACTAAGTCAGACATCACATCTAAGAAATAGTAAGCTGCAATATAATAAATGTATCTTTTGGAGGTTTGCTACCACTTTAAGCTGAAGTTTTAAAGACATCATTAGTTCATGGATCAGAGTTTACAAAGACTGAAGCAGCTGGAATCTGGAGCAGTTATGCATGGCAACCAATCCGCTTTTATCTTTTGTTTTCAAAGCGGAGTTCCACCCAGAATTTTTTTTTTACATCATTCAAGTGCTTTGCCTATATAGACTTACCTTTGAAGGAAAACATTTTTTTATACTCACCCTAAGTCTCTTGTTGCTAGGTGGTCTCTGTAATCTGCCCCTATTAGGTCCTAGGCTCTTCTCCTCACTTCCTGCTTCCCCTGGCCTCCTGGGAGATGTGACTCATCATTTCCCAGGAGTCAGTGGGCTTCCCTGTACTGTAAAATTGTGTTATTTCCAGACAGGAAATGACGCGATTTAAGGTGGACCGAGATCGAGGAGTGCATGATGGTTACCCACCATGCACTTCTTTCAGGAAGAGATGCCAGGAGACTATGGATGGGCTTCAGATGCCCTCACCTAAAATGGAAAAAGTCCAGCAGTGAGAGAAATTAAATTGTCAGTAAAAAATACATGGAATTACTAGGCGGTTTGAAAGTAAGGAAACAAAAGGTTACATCTATTTAGTATTAAAAGAGTGAAACTCCGCTTTAACTGAAAATGCTGAAGATAGAGCCTGAATAGTTACTATGCACTGCTGCTCCACATTCTGTCTGCTCCAATTTTATTGAATTTTCCCCATGGCATTTTATAAGCTAGTTTGCAGCAGAACAATATATATATATTTCAATAATTAACATTTTGTACTGTATTTTACCCATCTGTATAGGGTGATCCTCCATATTACTGTACTTGCAAAGAATGCTAGCTTTTCAGTTAGGAATTCCCAGGATGGACAGCCTGTCCATGGGTATCTTTTTCAATTCTGGAACATCATAGCAGGCCTGCATACAGGTCTGACTTCACTATTGGCAGCCAATCAGAATCTCTTTTTTGTATGCTGTCACTGTTGGCTGGAAACTGAAAGTGAGAATATTTTCAGTTCATATCTCATCCAGCCCCCATCAACTCTTCTCTTTGTCCTCCACTCACTCACACAATGCCCAGGAGATTGCCAATCACTTCAAAAATAAGATTGATACAATTCATGAGATCTCCAATGGGCAGATACTTTCCCCACTTAACACCCCATTCCCATAGGTACAATCATTACTTCCCTCATTCAACCATGCTACTATTGACGAGGTTGCTAAACTTTTTTCTAATGCCCACCTAACCACCTGCCCCCTGGATCCTGCTCCCTCGCAAATGCCCTCTGGCTCTACTCTACACTCTCTCAGATCTTCAATCTCTCCTTCTCTTCTGGCATCTTCCCCAACTCTCTAAAACATGCACTAGATACCCCCTTCCTTAAAAAGCCCACCAATCTTAACAAACTATACCCCATCTCCATACTCCCCTTTTCTTCTAAATGCCTGGTCTACAACCGACTGAGCGACCACCTGACTGAGAACAAAATTCTTGATCCTCTTCAGTCCAGATTTCGCCCTCAAGACTCCATGGAAACTGCTCTTGTTAAACTCACAAAGGAACTACTAACGGCTAAAACTAATACTCCTACTCCTGGACCTCTCTGTTGCCTTTGGCACAGTGGACCACTTGCCCCCTGGATCCTGCTCCCTTGCAAATGCCCTCCCTCGCAAATGCCCTCAAAGGATCTACTAATGGCTAAAACTAGTACTCCTACTCCTGGACCGCTCTGTTGCCTTTGGCACAGTGGACCACTTGCCCCCTGGATCCTGCTCCCTCACAAATGCCCTCTGACTCTACTCTACACTCTCTAACTCACATCTTCAATCTCTCCCTCTCTTCTGGCATCTTAGTAGATCCTTTGTGTGTCAGGTGGTCGCTCAGTCGGAAATTGCTCTTGTTAAACTCACAAAGGATCTACTAATGGCTAAAACTAATACTCCTACTCCTGGACCTCTCTGCTGCCTTTGGCACAGTGGACCACCCCTCCTCCTCAAAAGACTCCATTCCTTTGGTCTTGGTGACTGCACTCTTTGCTGGTTTTCATCCTACCTATCCCACCACACTTCAGTGCCACTTACAATTCTACTCCCTCTTCTCCTCTTCCTTTCTCCTTTGAGGTCCCCCAAGGTTCTGTTCCTGGACCTCTACTATTTTTAATCTACACCTCCTCCCTGGGTCAGTTGATTGCTTCCCATGGTTTTCAATACCATTTCTATGCTGATGACACCCAAATTTCGCTCTCCACCCCTAAGCTCACTCCATCTGTCTGCTCACGCATCACTAATTTACTAACAGACATATCAGCCTGGAGGTCACACCACGTCCTCAAACTCAATCTATCAAAAATCGAGCTCATAATATTTCCTCCCCCACGTGCCTCTTCCCTTGATTTCTCAGTGAAAATCAACTGCTCAACTATCAACCCATTCCCTGCACACGAAGGTTCTAGGTGTAATCCTGGACTCTGAGCTATCCTTTTGGCCCCACAATTATTCACTGTCCAAAGCCACATCTCCAAGATACGCCCCTTCCTAACCAATGACACCACAAAGCTTCTTATTCACTCCCTGGTCATCGCATGTCTTGATTACTGCAACTTTTTCCACATTGGCTTACCCTTACATAGGCTATCCTCCCTTCCAGAGGCGGCTCTCTAATTAGGCAAATTAGGCAGTCGCCTTAGGCCTTGCACTCACAGGGGCCTCGCAGCCGCCTAATTTGACACTGACACCAGCAGCACCGAGATAGAGCGTACTGACACCAGCACTTTAAAGCTCTTAATATATGCAATTTACAAAGTTACATTTTTTTATCACTTGAATTATTTTTCCCATTATGGGCATGAGTAGAGCCTCATGTCTAGGTTTTGCCTAAGGCCTCACAAAGCCTGGAGCCGCCTCTGCCCCCTTCAATCCGTCATGAATGCTACTCCTCTCTGCCAATTCCTCCCCTGGCTTCTGCTCACCCAACAAATTAAATATAAGAAACAACAACTTACAAAGCCATCCACAACTCTGCCCCCCCCCCAGCTACATCACTAACCTAGTCGCTAAATACCAACCTAATTGTTCTCTTCGTTCCTCCCAAGACCTCCTGCTCTCTAGCTCCCTTGCTCGTCTCCAGGACTTCTCCAGAACCTCTCCCATCCTCTGGGACTCCCTATCCCAATCTGTCCAACTACCTCCTACTCTGTCCACTTTCAGTTGATCCCTGAAACCTCACCTCTCTAGAGAGGCTTATTTGGCTCCCACCTAACAACTGTACACTTATTTTCTCCCTCAGCCCATACCCCATAGTTATTACCTTTTCCTGCATAATAATAATAATAATAACAGTGATAATCTCTTTATAAATTAGGCCCGATGTAGCATTTCCCCTGTGCAAAGTATTAAATGCAAAAAATACAAATTATAAATGGACAGATGTGCAATTAATATTTACAATAAGCTGATGTGGATAAATTAAGCAGTGTTGAAAACATAGACAAAACAATGAAACTTTGGACTATGCATATAAGCTTGGCACAGTCTGTAACTGCAATGTATATTTTCTCACTAAGAGTTTTTTTTTTCTACTCATTTTTTTAAATTAAAAATTCACATTTGTTCTTAAGGAGTCTATAAAATCTATAATTGCCATAGAATATAAATCAATCCCTTTTTATGAAAAAATGAATCGCCACAAATTTTCATCTCCCAACAGTTCTCTCCGCACACCTTGTAAATTATCACTAGCTAAAACAAGAACATATCTACATGTATGTATATACAGAAAATATGAGAAAACCGTGTTTATACAAATGGAAAATGCAGCATGTGGAATTATAAATGTTATGGTAATCACTCATGCTAACTATACTGCTTTCCTTACTCTCTCACTTCCCCATACACTTCAGTTTTAGAAATAAACATATTACATTCTTCTATTCCCAAATCTCTGCTTCGTTGTTGTATACCCCCTAAACATAGTAGCAGTGAGAAACCTGTGTCATTACTTTTTCTACAAGTAATAAATCAGTTTTTACTGATACCATAATATGTAACATGCTATTTATCAATGTGCGTTAATTTCTTGCTTGTCTGGGAATGGAGAGTGAGAGAAACACTGGCTGTAGCTGCTCTCTGTAGCTGTTGCCCTGCAGTGCTGAACTCTTTCACAGCTATATCAGCAAGAGGAGGGTGCTGCTGAACAGGGCAAGTTCAATAGACTGAGTCAAGCAGTACTGAACTGTGGGAACTGTAGTCCAGAGGAGAGAGACTCTACTGTAAAGAAGAGCTTTTTGAACTGCATCTTCCAAAGGGAGATTGCCAGGAGGAGGGAAAGAGCTTGCTTTTTCACAGGCTGTACAGGACACCACCTCCTCTTGCCATGAGGGAGCCCGGAGAGTGCACATCACTGTCCACTGTGCATTACCACTGCTGCATAATGGCAGCCTGAGCAGGATCCAGAGTGCTGAGTCTAGGTGTGCCATCAGCTGGAGTGACCTTGGTGCAGAAAAGAGAGTGGATTAATCACTGTGTGACCAGAGCGTCAATACAGTGAGCTATAATATCAATGGGACTGGTGAGCTGCTGCTAAAGAGACTAAGCCCTTTAGGAACTGATCATACAGCCATCTAGGAGTATCATTGCTGCCTGCAGGCTTTTACTCTGACTGTTCTCATATGTACCAATGCTATAACTGGGCCCCAATGCTAGCCGGCTAAAGAGTTAGAACCCAAGTATGCCCCTTCTATAGTTGTTACACCAAGACCTTCACCTATTGCTTATCCCAAGAAGTACCTCTCAGGGGACACTGCACCATATCCTAGCCATTCTCTTAGAGTGCACTTTAGATCAGTTGTCATATTATTCACATTGCAGTTAATGCTTATATGTACTGTTTATTGTTGACTTTGCTGATTCATACGTTAGCCCCGCTCTGTTAATACAGATTCTACTTTACCTTATCATAGTAATTATAATGTCTAGTGGACTGAGTGTGAACCTACCTTCTGTGTGTTTATTTATGCTCAAACCACCATTTATTTTAACCTGTAACAATACATTGAGTTATTTTACCACTAAACAGCTTTGGTCTATTTCCTGGTGCTAATTCACAGCCAAGTTAAAGGTATCTGTACTCATGGTCTTATAAGGGCTTGCAGTAATTGTTATTCAATCAAGTGTGTCAGAGGGGCTGAGGGTGGTGTTGGAGTAGAGGCGCAGAACAAAGAACCCTGATTACCAAGCGGCTCCTGCAGGGGTAGCGGTACAGTGACATAATTGAAAGTCCTCTGTGAATGTTGGTATTGTGTTGCTGTTAAAATAAACCTGTTAGGACTCCAATATAGCAGCTGATGATATTATAGCTCCAGAGATGCTGTCATGCTGATCTGAACTTCATTAACCTGCAACAAGTATGCAGCATGTTTGAAACATATCAAATCCGCCCTACAAACGTTTTGCATAAAGACACGGATGCACGAGTTTGGGGTGGAGGAACGTGACTGACCTGCATACTGCACCTGACCTCAACCTGATAGAACACCTTTGGGATGAATTACAGCGGAGACTGTGAGCCAGGCCTTCTCCTCCAACTTCGGTGCCTGACCTCACAAATGTGCTACTGGAAGAATGGTCAACATTCCCATAGACACTCCTAAACCTTGTGGACAGCCTTCCCAGAAGAGTTGAAGCTGTTATAGCTGCAAAGGGTGGGCCAACTCAATATTGAACCCTACGGACTATGACTGGGATGCCATTAAAGCTCATGTGCGTGTAAAGGCAGGCGTCCCAATACTTTGGCAATATAGTGTATTTCTTTCTACTCCCGACCCCCCAGACACTTGAAAGGTTTCACCTCCTACCGCCTGGAACATGGGGCGCATCTCTTACCAAAGTATCATTTTTACTACTACTTTGTTCCACATACCACTTTTTATTGACAAAATTGCTCAGTTCGGTGTTCCTTCTTTTTATTCCTGTAATGATATGCTTGGCAAACTTAATTTTAAAAATGTAAGAAAATAGTAAAAATGTATTAAATGAAATACATTTTGTTACTGTAGATAAAAATTATACTATATATTCTATAATTCACCCTGTTTAACAGGTTCCCCACCTGGGGAGTGTGCCCGCGGCTCGGGTGGACCCGATGTCCGCCGGCGAGCTGCGATAAGCGGCTACAGGGAAAGAACGCCCTGTCAGTGGGGCATGAGAGATCTACTGATCCCTGTCACTGGAATCAGTTAGATCTCTCATGCCCATGTTAGCCCAACCCCCCCACAGTAAGAACACACCCAGGGAATACGATTAACCCCTAGCTCTCCCCCTGCAGGTTAACCCCTTCACTGCCAATGACATTTATACAGTAATCAGTGGACATTTAAATTTCTGATCGCTGAATAAATGTCATTGGTCCCAAAAAAGTGTCAAAAATGTCTGACATGTCTGCCCCAATATCGCATTACCGCTAAAAATCGCAGATCGCCGCCATTACTAGTAAAAAATAAAAAAAAAATAAAAACCCCAGAAATGAATTCTCACCATCCGTAAACGCGGCCACTTTTGCGCAAACCAATCAATAAACGCCGATTGCAATTTTTTTTATCGCAAATATGAGGAAGAATATAAATCGGCCAAAAACGGTGAAAAAAAATTTTTTTTATATATTTTTTTTTGGATTTGAATTTTAGCAAAAAAGTAAGAAATCTGGGTTTTTTTGCAAAATGGTCGCTCTTCTTTTGTTTATAGCGGCGATAAGAAATGACGCAGAGGCGATCAAATACCACCAAAAGAAAACTCTATTTGTGGGAAAAAAAGGACGCAAATTTAGTTTGGGTACAACGTCGCATGACCGCGCAATTGTCAGTTAAAGCGATGCAGCGCCGAATCGCAAAAAGTGCTCTGGTCCTAAAGTGGGAAATTCTTCCGGGGCTGAAGTGGTTAAAATGACACTAAAATTATGACACAAAGGTACAAAGCCTTGCAAAGTTATTTAAAACCTAAAATAAAGGCTTTTTTTTTCAACTTTGTGATATTTTTTAAATGTAACACTAAAAAAAAAAAAAAAAAAATAAACAAAATGAATAAGAATAGAAAAAAAGTTTACATATTACTTTGTATCTCTCATCTCAACAATGTTTATTAAGACTTTGTTAGGCCACATTTTTTTGACAGCAGCAGCTTCTACAGCAGCTGTATAATACACAGCAACTCCCGGGCTGTCAAAATGGAAAGGGGGGAGGGTGGGGGAGGGGGGCTGTAGTTGCGGTTGCAGGGCAGTACAGGGTGTACTACACAAGCCATATGTACTTCATTTTTTTTTTTTTTTTTTTTTTATATGTGTAGCATTGCCCAGCACCCGCAGCTAGTTGAATTGTAAGGAATGATTCAACTTTTTTTTTTTTTTTAAAGAAGTAATTAAACATAAGGATAAGAATTTGTATTGTGCAAATGGCATGACAATAAGGCTCCTACGATATGCATAGCTTTTTACTGCAACACTATACAGAATGACCAAATGGTAACCTATAATTTCTTTAGACTTTATAAAACAAAGGTAAACTCTGACGAAGATCTGCAGCATTCCATGCTGTATTTTCACCAGAGTTACAGCAAATTGTGTAATCCGATTTTTAGTGCATGGCCAAGATCATACATGCCTGACAAGACAATCTTTGATCAAATTCGCAGTACTGATTATTTGTCAGCTTAACAGAGATTTATGGCTCTAATAGATACTTTGACTGTTTCTTGGCTTGCATTATAATCAAGTCTTCTCTTTTTTGACATACCATAAACCTGGTAAGAGAACAGTAATATATAGTGATATTTGCTGTTAGTATTGTATTGGTGACAGAGTATCCAGCTTTCCCCAGAAATGGTCACTGATCATTGAAAGAGATGCCACTAGACCTTGCACAAGGGGCACAAGCTCCCAGTCTCTTGATGGGTACCCCCAGATTTAGTAACAAGCAGCCAGTGTGTGTTGGCGGTTCTGGGCAGAATGATCTCCCATTCAATTATGCCTACATAGCTTCAGTACAACATCATTAGGGAAGGCAAAAAGGCAGCAACAAGGTGCCAATGGAGGGTTTTGTCTTCTTCAGATAAGTAACCACTGACACAGATGACTGATCTCTTTCTGTAAGCTCTCATGACCACCAATGTAATGGGGTATTTCTCCATTGACCACCAATGTAATGGGGTCATTTCTCCACTAGGGGACACTTTTCAATTGACCACCAATGTATGGGTACATACTTAAGACCATTTCACTCTGTAAGCTGTGCTGTGTACTATGCAGACTTCTGGCCAATGCATTTTATATTAAATATTGTGTGTAGTCCAAACTGCTGCTTTTTGTAATACGTGCTATGAATTTACATGTTCCTGATAAAAGTGTTCATTGTATCAACAGTTGCTCACATATAGCACATTAAAGCAGAGCCTCACCCAAAAGGGGAAGCTCTGCTTGTTTGCTTCCTCCTCCCCCCCCCCTGCGCCACATTTGGAACCTTTCGTGGGGGGTAACTGTGTTAGACAGGTACCTGTCGCCACTTTCGGGGAGACCTTGTTGCGACCAGGTCCCCCGGAGGTTCCTCTTTCCCCTGCACTATTCACAAAGTGCAGCTCGCTTCGCACATGCGCAGCAGGGAACTGGCTGTAAATCCGCAAGGCTTCACTGCCGGTTTCCCCTACAAATAATGCCGGCGGCAGCACTCGAGAGCCGATTGAAAAATTGGCTGGGGTGCTGACCTGGACAGGTAAATGTCCTTATATTAAAAGTCAGCAGCTACAGTATTTGTAACTGCCGACTTTTAATTTTTTGGTGGGGGGGGGGGGTGGAGCTCCGCTTTAATAAAGGAATGTTTTCAAAGAACCAAGACTGCGGCGTATGTGTGTGGCATATACAGTGAGTAGGCTCATTTTCTTTTAACAGTACAAACTTGACACCTTTGCTGCCACAGTGCTACAAGCTGGGTGTCCGGCGCGCCCCTGTGCCTTTAGGGAGGGGTGGGATCCCTTCAGGCTCACCTGCCCTCTGCCTATCTATTATAATGCATGTGCTTCCACTGTGGAGGTTCTCAAAATTTAGAGTTAGAACTGCAGATAGTACTGGGGTGGCGTGAAGCAGCTCCGCAGCTTACGCATGTAATTGCAAAAGTGTGCAAACTAAACCCCTGTTAACACATACTGTTAGACAGGATACAGTGGGGAAAATAATTATTTGATCCCCTGCAGATTTTGTAAGTTTGCCCACTTACAAAGAAATAAAGGGTCTATAATTTTTATCATAGGTGTATTTTAAATGATAGAGACAAAATATCAACCAAAAATCCAGAAAATACACAATACAAATGTTATAAATTGAGTTGCAGCTCAGTGAGCAAAATAAGTATTTGACCCCCCGCCAACCAACAATAATTTTGGCTCCCACAGACTGGTTACATTATCTGCTCATGTGGTACACAGATTAGTCCTGACAATTTATGAAGGTGCTCCTAACGACAATTCGTTATGTGTATAAAAGACACCTTCTTCCATTCAAACCTCAACATCTTGGGCAAGACCAAAGAGCTGTCAAAGGACATCAGGGACAAGATTGTAGACCTGCAGAAGACTGGAATGGGCTACAAGACCATCAGTAAGAAGCTTGGTGAGAAGGAGACAACTGTTGGAGCGATTATTTGTAAATGGGAATAATACAAAATAACCTTTAATTGCCCTCGGTCTGGAGCTCCATGCAAGATTTTGCCTCATGGGGTAAGGATGACCATGAGAAAAGTGAGGGATCAACCCAGAAATACACGGGAGGAGCTTATGAATGATCTCAAGGCAGTTGGGATCACAGTCACCAAGCAAATAATTGGTAACACAATACACCGCCATGGATTGTAATCCCGCAGCGCCCGTAAGGAAGGTACATGTACAGGTCCCTCTGAGGTTTGTCAATGAACATCTAAATGATTCAGAGAAGGATTAGGAGAAAGTGCTGTGGTCAGATAAGACCAAAATTGAGCTGTTTGGCATTCACTCAACTCGCCGTGTTTGGAGGAAGAAAAATGCTGACTATGACCCTAAGAATACCATCCCTACAGTCAAGCACGGACGTGGAAACATTATGTTTTGGGGCTGTTTCTCTGCTAAAGCTACAGGCCGACTTTGTCGCCATGTATTGTAAAATCTTGGATGAGAACCTTCTTCCTTCAGCCAGAACACTGCAACCCTTTTTTTGTTTAAGCCTCGTACACACGGTTCGACGGCCGTACGACCGAACGGACCAAATCGCATGTTGGATAATGTAACTTGCATACTGACATGCACTAAACGATCGTACAACCAACGTGCAACCAAGCTGAACGTAGTGACGTGTAATGAACGTATAAAGAGAAAGTTCAGGTGAATGTAATTAGTGTCCGTCCGTTCCTAACTTCTGAGCATGCGTGTTTTGCACAGTACAACTTGTTGGACCAACTTCTCTGTACACACGATACAACGGTCGTACAACCGCTTGTTGGTACTACCAAATTTTCTAGTTTGCTCATACAACTCCTGTTGTACGACCGTCACATCGGCTGTTCTAATCGCATGTACTAACCATCGATTTAGCATACAATGGTCGTTCGTACAACCTGTTGTATACGATCGTCGAACTGTGTGTACGAGGCATTAGACTAGCCATAGATCAAGGGTAGGCAACCTGCGGCCCTCCAGCTGTTGTGGAACTACATTTCCCATGAGACATTGCAAGGCTGGCAGTTACAATTACTCTTAGAGGCATGATGCGACTTGTAGTTCTGCAACAGCTGGAGGGTCGCAGGTTGCCTACCCCTACCATAGATGTTTTTTTCTATTTTTTTATCCGATGTTAGTACAGCAATCTCGCCTGCTGTGCTATTGTGTTCTGACAGTGGGACAGCCCTCTCACCAGAACATACCAGTCAGCGCTTTAGCCATTGGCCAGTCGGAAGGCCTTTTTCGGTCATGACCCTAGCGGCCTCTGTTGGACCGGGTGCCATACCATGGGCCGAATGCCGGCCGGTTTCTACTAAACTGGTCAATGATGACCGAGATTCGGCCTGTGTGGCTTTAGGCTTTAGTTACACTGCATTTCAAGAATACATTTAAAGATGTTTGAATGCAAATATGCATTAATTTGTGTATTTTATATGGGCTTTAAATCTGCATTATTTTCAAATTACCAAACTTAATGAGAGTATTAAATGCTACCAGCAAATGTGATGTGAATGTGATGTACAGTCAGGTCTATAAATATTGGGACATCGACACAATTCGAATCTTTTTGGCTCTATACACCACCACAATGGATTTGAAATGAAACAAACAAGATGTGCTTAAGGCCTTATACACACGGACGTTTTTTGACGCCGGCGTTTTCTGGCGTTTTTTGCAGCTCTCCATGTTAGTCAATGGCCCCATAAAAACGTCTGCGTTTTTGAGCTGTAGGTGGAGTCGGCGTTAGTGAGCAGAAACTAGAACCCATGGCCATCGCGTTCTGAGGCTGTAACGTTTTGACTTTTTTTGACGCCGACGCCACAAAACGCCAACAAACGCCACCTAATATTGTACCGGAGTTTTTTGACGCCAACGTTTTTAGGTTGAAAAATAGCAGAGGGATGATTTTTTTTTAAAAAAGGCCTATTGACGTCGACGCTCACTAACGCTCAAAAACGCCAATGCAGAACGCCGAAAAACGTCGACTTTTTTTCCTTGACGTCGGACCCGACGTTTTGTTTATTTTTTTAGATACGCCCGTGTGTATGAGGCCTTAACTGCAGACTTTCAGCTTTAATTTGAGGGTATTTACATCCAAATCAGGTGACTGGTGTAGGAATTACAACAGTTTGTATATGTGCCTCCCACTTTTTATGCCTATCAGTGCCCTTTTATCTGCTCCTTGTAAATGGGATAATGAGGGAATAACACACACCTGGCCATGGAACAGCTGAGCAGCCAATTGTCCTATTACTTTTGGTCCCTTAAAAAGTGGGAGGCACATATACAAACTTTTGTAATTCCTACACTGTTCACCTGATTTGGATGTAAATACCCTCAAATTAAAGCTGAAAGTCTGCAGTTAAAGCACATCTTGTTTGTTTCATTTCAAATCCATTGTGGTGGTGTATAGAGCCAAATACATTAGAATTGTGTCAATGTCCCAATATTTATGGACCTGAATGTATGTATGAAAGAAAAGAGTAAGGAAAACGTCAATCATAATCATTCCTAAACAATGAAAATCTTTAAATCATAAATTACCTGCTCTATACAGCGCCAACTGTATGTATACTCCCAAATCCTGTGATTTATGGTAGCTGCTGTTTACAAGTGATTATATTCACTCAAACCTAGGGGAAGACAAACATACAGTATATATCACAGCATTGCCAAATATGAACCTATACTATTAAACAATAATCAAAATTAAAAAGGACAAACGCATTACATATACATTATGTCAAATGACAAGTGAACATTTTATTGTGTAATGTCCTCTTTCTATTAACCACTTCAATACCGGCACTTCCCCCCTTTCCTGCCCAGGACAATTTTCATCTTTCAGCACTGTCACAATTTGAATGACAATTGCGCAGTCATGCTACACTGTACTTAAACTACATTTTTATCATTTTGTTCCCACAAATAGAGCTTTCTTTTGGTGGTATTTGATCACCACTGGGTATTTTATTTTTTGCTAAACAAACTAAAAATTACCGAAATTTTTGAAAAACAAAAAGTTTTTCTTTGTTTCTGTTATAAAATGTAGTTTTCTCCTTTACTGATGGGCACTGATGGGCAATGATGAGGTGGCACTGACAGGGAGGCACTGATGAGGAGGCACTAATATGTAGAATTGAAGGGCACTGATAGGCAGCATTGATATGCATCACTGATGGGCACCGATAAGTTACACAGATATGCAGCACTGATGGGCACTGGTAGGCGGCATTGATGGGTGCTAATAGGTGGCACTGATAGGTGGCACAGATGGGCATTAGTAGATGGCACTGATGAGGAGGTACTGACAGTCATTACTGATGGGCACTGATTGGCATCTGTGAAGGGCCCTGACAAGTGTTACTGATGGGCACTTATTGGCACTTTGATGGGCACTGACTGCCATTTTGATGGGCACTAATTGGCATCTGTGAAGGGCACTGACAGGTGTTAATGATGAGCACTGATTGGCACTTTGATGGGCACTGATTGGCACTTTGGTGGGCACTGACTGGAATTTTGATGGGTACTGATTGGCAGCTGTGGTGGGCACCTCTGATGGGGGCTGCGCTGATAATCAAGGCTCTGATTATCAGCACCCCCCGATCGGCTCTCCCTGTCAGCGTGAACCGAGGAAAGCCGGTTACCGGCACTTCCTGCTGGTTCACGCTGTGATCAGCTGTGATTGGTCACAGCTGATCACATGGTAAAGAGCCTCTGTCCGAGGCTCTTTACCACGATTGGAGTTGCGGTGTGGCAGAGTGACCACCACCGATCACCGTGTCGCGGCTGCACGATTGCGGGTTATCCTGCTGGACGTCATATGACGCCCATTCAGGATAACTGAACCACTTCCTGGCCGTCATTTTGCATACGGCGGGCGGGAAGTGGTTAAGGTGCTGCAAAAATTAATATTAAAAGAAGAAATAAACACTGATGGGTTTTACTTCCTTTTTAGTTCCCTGCAAAGTAAAAGCATAATGTGCTAGCATGTCGTATACTAGCATGTTATGTGACACTTACCTGTAAACGAAGCCCACGCTGTCCCCGCTGAAGGCCGCATCCATGTCTGCCCCTCTTCTTTCTGGGCCTGTGGACTCCGGCTCTGTGGCTGGCAGGACTTGCGTGACTTCACTCCCGCGCTTGCACACAGGAGCCACCAGTCACGGCACTCGCTAGTGAAGAAACGGCGCGGAGTTTCTTCACAGCGTATGCGTCGATGACATTGGCACGGTACAAAGTAAATATCTCCTAAATGGTGCACGTTTAGGAAATATTTACAGTACCTATAGGTAAGCCTTATTATAGACTTACCTATAGGTACGGATTAAATTAAAATGTTAGGTTTACAACCACTTTAAAAGTGCTCATCACAAATTGTCTATCCATGCATTGATCTCCGGTGCGCAATTCATGACCCACTCCTTTGGGGAACACAGAAGTGGGTCAGGAATTGTGCACCAAAAATGTCAGCTCTTTGCAGTATGCTGTACATTTCTGCACAGTGCATTCACCCCACTTTGTTCTGAAGCGATTTTCCAGTTTGAACATTCTGCCTTGACAAACTACAAGAGCTGTTTTTCTATCATTGTGACTGAATAAAGAAACTAAACCTGGTACACACATTACATTTTTTTTTTCGTTTAACCCAGCGGGCTGAATGAAAAAAAAAAAAAAAACTGAGAGGTCACCGTACTAACTATAATGTTAGGACAGCGATCTCTCCTGCTGTACTGTTGTGTTCTCACAGGGGAGGCAGATCACACCCGTCTGCGCTTGCAGCCATTGGCTCATAGTGCTGATCAGGTGCAGATCGGCTGCTGATTTTCAAGCATGATTGTTCGGCACAAGCCGGTCATGAGATCGGCTTATGTCGGCCAGCCAACTGTACACATAAGATGAAAGTCAGACGGTCTCTACTAATTTCAGCCAATATTCGGTCCGTGCGTATGGGCCTTTAGGATACGGAGAGGTCTGTACCTACATTCTCATTACTAGTTAGGTAGACCAAAAGAGACTTCAATTCAATGGCGGCCCATGCATTAGGGGCACACGGGCGCCACCCCCCCCCCCCATCCATGCATGAAATACATATGCATGGATTCCAATGGGGGAGTATGTTTTTGAAGCACGTGATTAGAGCCAGAGGCTCTAATTGGCTTAAAAAAAAGTGGGCTTTGGGCACAGACCACTGCGCCCAAAGCCCTCCCAGTTGTGTGGCGATGACGAATGAATATTCATTATCACAGCACTGATCCTCCTCCCGGCCAATCAGGAAGGGAGTCTGAGACCCGTCACGCAATTGGCTGAAAGGACAGGTGATCCTATTGGACGCCTAGGAGGAGGAGGAGGAGGAGAGAAGAGACATACAGGGGTGAGGATACAGGAGCCACTTCCTGAGCCACAGCTTGCCACCTGTCACCCGCTGCCTGACCCGCAGCTCGTCACCCGCCACCAAGATGGGGTAAGTGCAGACAGTGGGTGGGGGTGTGGGGGGTGGTGCGGCCGCCCCGTTAACTGGATAAGTGCCGATGGCCACCGGGGGTTGCTGGATAAATGCTGTGCCACCGGCTGCCATGGGGGGGGGGGGGTGTTTGATTTGCTGCCCCCCTCCCAAAAAAAAAACCCACGAGCCGCCAGTGCCTCAACTGTGTTTGTGCTACTGTATCAGTATTAAGTTATGTGAGAAGTGCAATGGAGATTCATTCTCCTGTCACCATGTTCAGACCATAAAGGGGAAGTTGGTTAGAATCAGTGCTACTTCCCTAAAGAAGAAAACGGAAGATGGTTGAAGATGGAGACAGACCACTACTGTGGAGAAACTGTTAGCAACTCTAAGTAAGGAAGTTTGGGTTTACTTTGCATTATTGGTCCGTGGTAAATATGCAGCATATTTAGAAGAACACTGACAACAAACTTACTTAAAGGGAAATGAAAACGCTCTAGCTGTTGGCATTGGTTAAAAAAAAAAACTCTATTGTGTTACAGAAGGGAGGAAGAAACAATTCTATATGTAAAGAAGAAAAAGAATTAGTGATCTAGCCAGTGCCACACCCTCCTCTATTACAAAGTGCCCCCCACTCTGGATGAAGGAGCACAGGGGCACCTTTGGACAGCAGCATTGGAGAGAAGGGAGTATTAGATGTACTAGCAGATTTACATACACTAACAAACTGAAGCCAAGCTCCGAGCATTACAGCAAACTATTTTTTTTTCCATTTGGGATAAAGGTTTTACATAAATAAAAGCTAATCATTGTAAGCACCCCTACCAGTGTTAAATGGTTTGTCTAATTTTTGTAACTGATACATTCTACTGGAGAGCTTGTTCTGTTAAAGGCAGACTTACTGGCTGGATCACCAGATGAAAACAGAAGAAAGAAAGCCTGAAAAAGGAAAAATAAAGCAGCCATCACATCTAAGAAATTGTAAGTTGCAATATAATAAATGTTTGCTTTTGGGCTTAAAGTGATATTGAAGAGGAGTTCCAGTCTGTAAAAATAAATAAAAATACTGTAGCTGCTGACTTTTAATACAAGGACACTTACCTGTCCAGGGATCCCGTGACTTGTCAATCGGCTTCAGGTGCATCTGTTGTAAGGGAAACAGGCAGTAAAGTCTTGCAGCTTCACAACCTGTTTCCTACTGCGCATGCGCGAGTCACGCTGAGCTTTTCTGAATGGTCCCGCTGTGCACTGGGACCTCTGTGTGTCCCAAAAGGCAACGGAGGGGAGGAGGAGGGAAAGGAAATGATGGTGATCCCGGTGCAGCGATCTTTCCAAGAAGTGGGAGCGGAAACCACTCCCCCCCCCCCCCCAAAAAAAAGTGCCAAATGTGGCAGTGGAGGGGGGGAATGCAAATAAGCGGAGCTTCTCCTTTTGGGTGGAGCTCCGCTTTTTTTTATTAAAATAATAAACATGTCAATACTTACCTGCTCTGTGCAATGCTTCTGCACAGAGCAGCCCTGATCCTCTTCTGCTGGGGAAAGCTAGGGAAGCCTCCTTCCATGGGGGCACCCATTAGGTGGCCACATCGGAATAGACGTAGCGTAATGGGAGTCTTGGACACATTAAGTATACTCAGGACCTAATTTCCCTACTACACCGGTGGATTACCCACGGGGGTACCTTCCTCCGAAGGGATCGAAAGGGGTCGTCTTCTCCTAGTCCCGACGAGACACGTCTTCGTAACGTGTCTCGTCCATTCATAACTGTACAAATAATAAAATTATTTTTTTTCGCCTCGAGGTGGGTTTTCCTCTTCGAGGCGAATAAACGTAAGGGGGGGAGGTGACGGTGTAAACCGTGAAAAAAAACCCCCCCCCCCCCCT
>BLSH010286256.1:806592-819088 GCA_018402905.1 Glandirana rugosa | reverse complement strand
TTGTGTGTTTAGCAGCATTTGGAGTGGACATTCTTTGTAGAGATATCCTTGGTGGTATGGAAAGCCCCAGACATCAAAGTACTAGGACCTATGAAAAGCCAAACTGGCTCCCAGACACCAGACTGATGAAGCTGGGTAATTCTCAGCAGACAGAGCTCAGCAGGGTCGCCCACTCTGAGACATCTGCCACGTTTGAAGGAATGAAAAGCATTGCGCAGGCCCAGTCTGGTTTCTGTGAGACTCGCAGCACACATGGTATCTGTTTCCAATGCTCATCATGACAGGGTGAGATGAAAGTTCTGCGTTTTTAGCATTTTCAAAGGCCCATCAGACATGTTTGTGGTACAAACAATATGTGCCACATAAACAATTCCACGCCTGTCCTCTCCTTACCCTACACACTCAGAAGGGGAGGCAGATAACCCTTTCTCTGCTAATCTGGCTCTGCTGGAAACCGTTGAATGTGAACAATTGCAATGTCAACATTGTCTTTGCATAGTAGCAAGACTCTGCATTTTCACCATGGGGTTCCAGCATACAGCAGGGCCAATGTGTTCTCTTCTATGCCAAAGTAACCTGTACTAATGACTGTCCAGTAGCGGTAAGGAGTGGCAACTGCTGATACTTTTAGTTCCATAGGATTGAAACCGTTGGAGTGAAATAAAAACATCTATGCGGAAATTTCGCTGATTAATTGCTGAGATTTAATGTAGTCATAATGGGACAGTTTATGAATCACAGCTAATCATGTACAACCTTGGGCCAGACTATTCAGCTGACCAGTTCTTGGCCAAAAAGTCACTGCTGGCTTCTAAAATGCAACGTGTGCTGCACTCCCTGTTTGTAATTAAGTTTTAATGACTTCCAGTGTTGTATGTGTACTCTACAATATGTCACTACATTATATTTATTTGTGTACTGGGTTGTAGGCAGCTTTGCTCAGGGGTCCCTTAAGAGGTCCCAAGGGTACACTAAGTAAACATGCTTGTTTATCTGTACTTGCTCAGTACATTCTACGGGGTATTGTTCACCGACTGTCAGCACAGACGAAAATATATCCTATGGATAGACTTGGCAATGAGAGCTTTGTGTACTGATATTATCCACTTGCCCTCTGAAAGATTTACCCCCATTTATGACCAGGCCATTTTTTGCAATAGGGCACTGCATTACTTCAACTGACAATTGTGCGGTCATGCAATGCTGTCCATAAATTAAATTTGTAATTTTTTTCTCACAAATGGAGACCAACAATTTTGCAAAAAAAAAACAATACGTTTTGCTATCAAGCATATTAAATACATTTTTTTTAAAAAAATCAAATGCTTTCATAAATTTATGCAAATATGTATTTTGCTACGTTTTCTAAAAAAAATCCCAATAAATGTATATATTGATTGGTTTGCGCAAACGTTATAGAATCTATAAACTATGGGACATATGGGACATATACTGGAATTTTTGTTTTTATACTGCCATGTTTCCCTGAAAATAAACCGGGTCTTATCTTAATTTGGCAACAAAAGACACAGTAGGGCTTATTGTCGGGGTAGGTCTTGCCATGTGATCTGCTGTCCCCCTCCCTGCCTAACAGGAATCCCCAGTGTGAACCCAGTTAAACTGCTTGTAAATTCCTATAATCCACTCTATTATAGTAGTATATAATGTACAATGTATGCTTTTCTGTAATATAATTGTGTCAAATACCTTCATTATAACGCCGGAGCTCTCTTCCCCACTCCGAGAACTGCAGAGGGAGGACCGAGATCCCCTGCTGACAGCTGGGAGAAGAGGAGGAGAGCAGCAGGAGGTCAGCTGAGCGCTGAGCAGCATTGTACCGAAGGTATTTGGCACAATTATATAACAGAAACTCACACATTGTACATTATATACTACTGTAATAGTGGATTATAGGATTTTATAAGTATTTTAAACTTGGGCTTATTTTCAGGGTAGGGCTTATATTGCAACCATCCTGGAAAAAAACAGTAGGTCTCAGTAGTGGCTGGTGAAATTTTAGGATGTGGGGCAGACCATGCCCCTCCTTTTTGACCCCTCTCACTTCTCATAAGCCCCACCCCTTATAGATTCCACCTATTGTGTCAGGAGTATACAGTCCAGCATCACCAGATAGGGGTATACAGCATGACCAGAGGAGAATACAGCATAGCCAGAGGAGTATACAGCATGACCAGAGGGGTATACGCATGACCAGGGGAGTGTACAGCATGACCAGAGGCGTATACAGCATGACCAGAGGAGTATGCAGCATGACAAGAGGAGTATACGCATGACCAGAGGAGTATACAGCATGACCAGAGGAGTACACAACATGACCAGAGGAGTATACAGCATGACCAAAGGGTTATACAGCATGACCAGAGGGTTATACACACATGACCAGAGGGGTATACACACATGACCAGAGGAGTACACAGCATGACCAGAGGAGAATACAGCATGACCAGAGGAGTACACAGCATGACCAGAGGAGTTTACAGCATGACCAGAGGGGCATACAGCATGACCAGAGGAGTATACCACATGGTCAGAGGAGTATACACATGACCAGAGGAGTATACAACATGGCCAGAGGAGTATACGGCATAACCAGAGGAGTTTACAGCATGACCAGAGGAGTACACAGCATGACCAGAGGAGTATACAGCATGACCAGAGGAGCTGCGGGAGGTCAGCTGAGCGCCGAGCGGCATTGTACCAAAGGTATTTGGCACAATTATATTACAGAAACTCACACATTGTACATTATATACTGCTGCAATAGAGTGGATTATAGGATTTTACAAGTATTTTAAACCAGGGCTTATTTTCAGAGTAGGGCTTATATTGCAACCCTCCTGGAAAATAACAGTAGGTCTCAGTGGTGGCTGGTGAAATTTTAGGATGGGGGCCAGACCCTGCCCCTCATTTTTGATCCCACCCCTTATAAATTCCACCCATTGTGTCAGGAATATACAGCCCAGCATCACCAGATAGGGTATACAGCATCACTAGATAGGGGTATACAGCATCGCGAATAGGGGTATACAGCATGACCAGAGGAGTATACCGCATGACCAGAGGGGTATACACATGACCAGAGGGATACCCGGGCCTGGGAGGCTGAAAATGGTCCTCAAAATCGCACTCCCGCACTTATAGCGTAGTACTGTAAACGTGCACAATGCTGTTTCGTATACACATGACCAAAAGTGTATACAGCATGACCAGAGGAGTACACAGCATGACCAGAGGAGTATACAGAATGAACATAGGAGTATACAGCATGACCATAGGAGTATACAGCATGACCAGAGGAGTATACAGCATGACCAGAGGGGTATACGCATGACCAGAGGGGTATACGCATGACCAGAGGGGTATACACATGACCAGAGGAGTATACGCATGACCAGAGGGGTATACACATGACCAGAGGAGTATACAGCATGACCAGAGGGGTATACAGCATGACCAGAGAGGTATAAGCATGACCAGAGGAGTATAGAGCATGACCATAGGAGTATAGAGCATGGCCATAGGGGTATACGCATGACCAGAGGAGTATACAGCCTGACCAGAGGAGTATACAGCCTGACCAGAGGAGTATACAGCCTAACCAGAGAGGTATACAGCCTGACCAGTGGGGCATGCAGCATGACCAGAGGAGTATACAGCATGACCAGAGGGTATACACATGACCAGAGGGGGATACAGTATGACCAGAGGAGTATACAGCATGACCAGAGGAGTATACATCATGACCAGAGCGGTATACGCATGACCAGAGGAGTATACAGCATGACCAGAGGAGTATACAGCATGACCAGAGGAGTATACAGCATGACCAGAGGGGTATACAGCATGACCAGAGGAGTATACAGCATGACCAGAGGAGTATACAGCATGACCAGAGGGGTATACAGCGTGACCAGAGGGGTATACAGCATGACCAGAGGGGTATATGCAAAAATGGCTATGACCAGTATGATTAAATATAATTATGACAGAAGCAAAGTTTTTCAAAGTTATTTAAATTACTTTCAATAAACTCATCATGTTGTTTAAAAAAAAAAAAAAACTTGACACAGTTGCCCCTTTTGTTATCCTTGCTTCACTACCTGGTAAGCAGTGGCGGCCTGTCCCCCTCTATCCATGCGCCCGGCCCCTTGATCTACACAGAGGGTGCCAGACTATGGACCCAAGAGCACCCAATCCCACCCAGTTGTGTGACGATAGCGGATTAACATTCGCTATTTTCACACTAAACCTCCTCCCCGCCATTCAGGAAGCAGTTTGTGAGTTTGGACACCTAGCGCCTAGGAGGAGAGGGGAGACGCACAGGGGAAGCTGTGGAGGAAGCCGCTGGCATAGAGGACGGCGAAGCCCTCCACCAACATGGAAGATGGGGCCCGCCGTGCTGGGGGACACCGGAGCCGCTTCCCGCAGCCACCTAGATGCGGCAAGTGCCGCACCGCTGGCCGTCCTGGGGGGTGGTTGTTTGCCAGAAGAAACCCGCCAGCTGCTACTAATGGTAAGCGTCTAACCTGCAATAGGTATACTCATATAGCCACTGAGCCAGTCTCTCTGTAGCGAAACAAAGATAAGGGGTGGCCCTTGAACTTGTCCCTTTAAAACAAGTCCGCAATCGAAAGAGAGGCTGAACACCCCCGTTTTGGTTCACACCAGAACTCCCGAACAGAGGAAAAGTTTGGTCCGAACCATAAACTCTATTAAAGTCTATGGGACCCAAACATGAAGAATCAAAAGTCCCTATTTTGAAGGTTTATATGCAAGTTATTGGCCATAAAAAGTGTATAGGGGTCCAGGGTACTGCTTTGGGGACATGTATCATTGTATTTTTTTATTTTTTTTAAAGGGACCCTCTGGCACCGCCCACCCGTGGTCCTTCCTTGTGATTGGCTATCGGCACGGGTACGCTGGATACTTAATGTATGATCCCGGGCAGCTCTAGCTAAGGGCTCTTTACTGCGGGGGGGGGGGCCCTTGGACACCACACACCTTAGGACCTTTGAATGTATTTCTCTCTCCCTTACAGTTTTTTTTTTTTTTTTTATGTGTGTTTTATGTCTGCTGTACTTACTATAGCCAATTTACAAACGGCTATGTAAGTAACTTGATCAATCTGCCTGCATTCCAATATATTCATGGATATTTTGTCCATTCTTTATATTTTTCAGACGGCCCGTCTCCTTTTGTCTCCTACTTTGGTAGGAGTACTAATGCAATACCCTATAAAATATCTTATTTTTCCTTTATTATATTTAGAGGATGTTTGCTTTTAAATTTAAACCACTGACCCCTAAAGAAAATCTCTGATCAAACATCATCGAAACGTGTTGGGTCATCTTCTGCCACTCCCTGGCAGAACAGTGGTCCTGTTTTTTTATGTCCTTTGCACATTCTCCATCTCCTTGTTTGTACATTTTGTATCATTTTGTCGGCTAAGGAATGATATCCATTGTCATTGTTGTGATTGCCAACCTATTTTTGCTTTTGGGTGGCTTATATGTTTTTTGTATTAATAAACATTTACTTTTATCTTACATACTCTTCTTGTTGGTGAGTTGGTCTCCCAGTTAAAGTCCCATAAGGGGTTTCTCTCGTGCTTCCTTAGATTATGTCTGGGATGGGGGTAGACCCTCTTTAAACCTAAAATATTTTTGGGAATTTAGTTGGCAGCAATCCATATATTCCATTTTTTTTTTAAAGGATCAAAGATTTTAGTGATGCTTAAAGGGAAACAATAAAATGAAAATTCCTTTAAATATAGTGCCTGGGGGATCCTGTAAAGTCTGCCTGTAAAGTGGTGCATCTGTACCATGGATAGAACCTGCTGCAGAAAAACTGACATTTCTATAGAAAAAAATGCAATTAACCTTGTGGCTGCAAGCGATTTCCAGCACCCAGCAATACAAATAAAAAATAGAAAAAAAATAGAAAAACAGTGTGGGGTCTTCCCCAGTACATACCAAGCCCTCATCTGAGCATGCAGCCTGGCAGGTCAGGAAAGGGACGGGACAAGCGAGCACCCCTCCCCCCTCCTGAACCATACCAGGCCACATGCCCTCAACATGGGGGGGGGCTTTGGCCCCCCCACCCTAACTCACCTTAACCGCCTACTGCAGGAATCGCTGTTTGACAGTTCATATATAGGTAAGGGGCAGAGCCACAAAAGAATGTCTGTCTTCAGTTCAGGCTGCAAAGCAACAAAATATGATTAGTTTAACCGCTTGCCGTCCACCCACCGTCAAATGACGGTGAGACAGTGCGGCTCTCGTTCTGGAAAGAAGTCATATGACGTCGCCCAGGACACGCGCTATTGTGGGCCCATGGGAGCGCGCAGCAAGGTGATTGTAGCCGTGCCATGTTGCTAGGACACGGCGCGACCCCGATCTGTGTAAAGAGCCACGGCTTTTTAGACATGTGATCGGCTGTGTCCAATCACAGCTAGTCACATGTAAACAAGGAAGTGGCGGTAATCGGTTCTCCTTGCCTCCACTGACAAAGTGTGTGTCGAGGAGTGCCAATCAGCGGCATCTACCCTCACACAAGATCTGGGCATGTAATCAGGGCACTGATCATCATTGCCCTGATTACAGCAAAGCCTTAGCGGTGTCAGCAGTGCCACCAACCAGTGCATATCAGTGCCACCAATCAGTGCATATCATTGCCACCAATTAGTGCACATAAATGCCACCAATTAGTGCCCATAAGTGATGCCAGTCAATGCCTCCCATCAGTGCCTATCAGTGCCTGCTCATCAATGTCCATCAGTGCTGCCCATCAGTGTCACCCATCAGTGCTGCCTATCCTCACTGCCTATCAGTGCCCACCACCGCCGCCTATCAGTGCCCACCAGTGCCACCTATCAGTGCCCACCAGTGCCACCTATCAGTGCCCATCAGTGTGGCATATTAGTGCCTCCTCATCAATGTCCCCTAATCAGTGCCCATATGTCGCCTCATCAGTGCCCATAAGTGCCACCTCATCAGCACACATCAGTGAAGGAGAAAAATTACTTATTTACAGAATTTACTGACAGAAACTAGGAAAAACCTTATTTTTTTCAAAACTTTCGGTCTTTTTTTTGTTTTTGTTTTAGTAAAAAATAAAAATCCCAGCAGTGATTAAATACCACCAAAAGAAAGCTCTATGTGTGTGAAATAAAAGATAAAAAATGAATTTGGGTACAGTGTTGCATGACTGCGCAATTGTCATTCAAAGTGCAACAGCCCTGAAAGCTAAAAAATGGCCTGGGCAGGAAGGGGGTGAAAGTGCTCTGCATTGAGGTGGTTAAAGGGGGAGGGTGATTCTTTTCTATACCCGCTGTATTGCTGCACACGCCAGAGTGAGCGCAATAATTGTGGCACTAGAGTTCCTGGGTAACTCTAAAATGATGACCTGTAGGGACTTTTAAAGGAGTTGCAAAGTCTCATGGTTTCTCATTCTATGCATTAAGGTGAAAAAACAACTGTGCTGCAGCTGCCCACAGAGCCCCCCTTTTTCTTACCTGAACCCGATCATTCCAGTGATGAGCACGAGCCCATCAGCTCCATCCGCTGTCTCGGGTCCTCATTGGATAGATCGATAGCAGAGCAGCCATTGGCTCCCGCTGCGATCAATCAAATCCAGTGACACAGGAGCTGGGGGGCGGGGCTGAGTCTTGCTGTCTGTGTCAATGGACGCAGCAGCAGGACTCAGGAGCGCACCCTCCATGGCGGCACCCGATAAAGAGGAGGAGCACCACCGGGGGACCCCAGAAAAGGAGGATCGGGCCGCTCTGTGCAAAAACCTTGCTCAGGGCAGGTAAGTATAACATGTTATTTTTTTAACCACTTGCCGACCGCCGATCGGCATCTGACGGCGGCAAAGTGGCTCGTTCCCGCAAATCGCCGTCATACGACGGCGGCTGCAGGAACGAGTTTAGTGAGCGCGCACGCGCCGCCGGAGGCGCGCCCGCACGCTCACTGCGTCCAGGGGGGGCCGGGGAGCGGGTGCGGCGGCTTCGATTGCCGCCGGCCACGCGCGATGGCCCCCCCGGAGCGAATGAGCGGAGGTCCGTGTATGTAAACACGGACCTCCGCTCTGTGTGAGGGGGAAGGGCTGTGATCACAGCCTTCCTTTACGTGAAGGCTGTGATAACTTCCCTTCCCCAGATAGGCAGTCCCCCATACAGTTAGAACACGCCCAGGGAACACAGTTAACCCTTAGCGCGCCCCCTGCAGGTTAACCCCTTCACTGCCAATGGCATTTACACAGTAATCAGTGCATTTTTATAGCACTGATCGCTGTATAAATGCCAATGGTCCCAAAAAAGTGTCAAAATGGTCGGACATGTCCGCTGAAATATCGCAGTACCACAAAAAATCGCAGATCGCCGCCATTTTTAGTAAAAAATAAAAAAAAATGAAAAACCCCAAAAATGAATTCTCATCATCCGTAAACGCGACCACTTTTGCGCAAACCAATAATTGTCAGTTAAAGCGTCGCAGCGCCGAATCGCAAAAAGGGCTCCGGTCCTAAAGCTGGAAATCCTTCCGGGGCTGAAGTGGTTAAACAAAAAACAAACCTTTACAATCACTTTAACCACTTCAGCCCTGGAAGAATTTCCCAGGTTAGGACCAGAGCACTTTTTGCGATTCGGCACTGCGTGGCTTTAACTGACAATTGCGCGGTCGTGCGGCGTTGTACCCAAACAAAATTTGCGTCCTTTTTTTCCCCACAAATAGAGCTTTCTTTTGGTGGTATTTGATCACCACTGCGTCATTTCTGATCACCGCTATAAACTTTTTGCTAAAATATAAATCCAAAAAAATATATAAAAAAACATTTTTTTTCATCGGTTTTGGCCGATTTATATTCTTCCTCATATTTGTGATAAAAAAAATCGTAATCTGCGTTTATTGACTGGTTTGCGCAAAAATGGCCACATTTACGGATGATGAGAATTCATTTCTGGACTTTTTTTTTTTATTTTTTACTAGTAATGGCGGAGATCTGCGATTTTTAGCGGTACTGCGATATTGCAGCGGACTTGTTGGACATTTTTGACACTTTTTCGGGACCAATGACATTTATACAGCGATCAGAAATTTAAATGTCCACTGATTACTGTATAAATGTCATTGGCAGGGAAGGGGTTAACCTGCAGGGGGAGATCTAGGGCTTAACTGTGTTCCCTAGGCGTGTTCTAACTGTGGGGGGACTGGGCTGCCATGGGCATAAGAGATCTAACTGATCCCAGTGACAGGGATCAGTAGATCTCCTATGCCCCTACTAACAGAGCAGGGAACCGGCGTGTTTACATCGGCGGTTCCCCGTTCTTTGCCTGTGGCCGCACATCGCGGCTCGCCAGCGGACATCGGGTCCGCCCGAGCCGCGGGAACACTCCTCAGGAGTGCGGCGGGTGCGCGCGTTCACCCTAGTGGCCACTCGCAGATCGCCGCCTTTTTACAGCGATTCGCGCCCAGCGTCCACACTGCCGCCGTAAATAGACGGTAGGCAGTGTGGAACTGGTTAAAGAGTCACCTATGAGAAAATATAGGGTATCAAAATTTGTTACCATTTCACTGGGGTATGCAATTTTAAGGTTTGACATGGTTATCTATTTACTCAACGCAACCTAATCTTTTATATTTTACCAAAAAGAATTGGGAAATGTATTGTGTTTGAGTGCTCTAAAAATAACTTTAGTGTATTTTTTACTGGAATTTTGTGTTTCCTAAACCGCTGCGCTAATAACAAGTAACATAAAAAATTGGTACTACCAGTATTTTATTCTCTAAGGACCCCTCTATGTCTTTGAAAACTGAGAGAAACATTGAACACTTGAATGAAAGCCATTCAAAGTTAGGATTAAAAGCCACAAAGAGCGTGGACTCAAACAAACACAAAGGACCAGCCTTTGGAGTCAACAATTCTGACCGCTGTAACATCAGCAGTTGCAACATATTGGACTAAAAGAGCAAAAGCAACTGACAAGTGAAATTAATAAGTGATCCATTAATTCTATCTAGGAAACATTGCAACTGTGCTAAACTCAAAGTCCAGTCTGAGTTTTATGTAATTCACTGCAGCCTGGGTTCCATACAGTTGCAGGCAGTTATTGAGGGAGGAAAGCCATGACCATAGACTCCATTATAGAATAAAAATATAATAGAAATCAGATAATTCTGATTTCATTGATGTCAATATATGACAATTACAGAGTGGTGTTTGTAGCACTATGGCGGCCATAGACGGAGCACATTTCTTTCCTGCAACCACAGGTTGCAGGAAAGAAATGTACTTGATTCCCCCATCAACACAGACCGAGCTGACAAGGGAATCCCTCCTGCAGAGTTATTGTGTTCTCCTGGCAGAGGAAGCTGTCCCCGCCGGGAAAACACACTGATTATTGCCAGAGGCTATAAAAGCTGCTAGCGATAATCGCATGAAAAATCAGGCAAGCTGGTTGTACCCAAGTTGATCAATCTCTGGCGCTGGAAATCTGTTTTCCTTATTGGCCACAGTCTGACCCCCTAAAGTCTGAACGACAGCAAACTGGCCCTTTGATAAAAAAAAAACCCCTGATATAGAGCAAATAAAAGGACTGGTACATTCCCTTGTATCATAAGGCGACCATAGATGGTTCGCACCATGTATGGGCAGGCTGAATGTACGATGAGCATGGGTACATTCAGCCTGCCCATACATGGTTCAAACTATCTATGGCCGGCTTACGATGCTAAAGAATGTACTAGTCCTTTTATTTTATTTAGGAGGTTTCAAGATTGGGTTAATAAAACATTTTATTTTATCAAATTTGTGACTGAAAATTGGTTTCTTTAAAATCCCATGGAAATTCTTTGTGGTTATTGTATGTATAAGCAAAAGGAAAGTTATTATGTGCAGCTGGTGAGGCTGCCATTAACATGAGTCTGCTGCTTTGTTCTACAGTATCTCACAAAAGTGAGTACACCCCTTACATTTTTGTAAATATTTTATTCTATCTTTTCATGTGGCAACACTGAAGAAATGGCACTTTGCTACAATGTAAAGTAGTGAGTGTACAGCTTGTATAACAGAGTAAATTTGTGTCCCCTCAAAATAACTCAACACACAGCCATTAATGTCTAAACTGCTGGCAATAAAAGTGAGTACACCCCTAAGTGAAAATGTACAAATTGGGCCCAAAGTGTCAATATTTTGTGTGGCCACCATTATTTTCCAGCACTGCCTTAACCCTCTTGGGCATGGAGTTCACCAGAGCTGCACAGGATGTCACTGGAGTCCTCTTCCACTCCTCCATGATGACATCACCGAGCTGGTGGATGTTGGAGACCTTGCACTCCTTCACCTTCCGTTTGAGGATGCCCCACAGATGCACAATAGGGTTTAGGTCTGGAGACATGCTTGGCCAGTCCATCACTTTTACCCTCAGCTTCTTTAGCAAGGCAGTGGTCCTCTTGAAGGTGTGCTTGGGGTCGTTATCATGTTGGAATACTGCCCTGCGGCCCAGTCTCCGAAGGGAGGGGATCATGCTCTGCTTCAGTATGTCACAGTACATGTTGGCATTCATGGTTCCCTCAATGAACTGTAGCACCCCATTGCCAGCAGCACTCATGCAGCCCCAGACCATGACACTCCCACCACCATGCTTGACTGTAGGCAAGACACATTTGTCTTTGTACTCCTCACCTGGTTGCCACCACACATGCTTGGCACTATCTGAACCAAATAAGTTTATCTTGGTCTCATCAGACCACAGGGCATGGTTCCAGTAATCCATGTCCTTAGTCTGCTTGTCTTTAGTAAACTGTTTGCGGACTTTGTGCATTATCTTTTGAAGAGGCTTCCTTCTAGGATGACAGCCATGCAGACCAATTTGATGCAGTGTTTGGTGTATGTTCTGAGCACTGACAGGCTGACCCCCCACCCCTTCGACCTCTGCAGCAATGCTGGCAGCACTCATTTTCATTCATTCATTCATTCATTCATTCTCATCTGTTTCTCAAAGACCACCTCCAAATATGATGCTGAGCACGATGACACCAAATTTAACACACCTGCTCCCCATTCACACCTGAGACCTTGTAACACTAACGAGTCACATGACACCGGGGAGGGAAAATGGCTAATTGGGCCCAATTTGGACTTACCCCTCGTCCACACAATTTAAACCACAGTAGCACGAGTCGTAGTATAAACCTCCACCAGAAACTCTTTGTCTACTCTTACTTACTTACTTACTTACTTACTTTTACTCACGACGGTCGTAACGACGTCTCCAGCTTCCCCACCCCCCAGTCGGACAGTCACGAGTCTTGTATGTGGTTTGTGACGTAGTTTAACCAGACGTACCGACAGTAGGATCTTCCTTCGGAGAAGTTTTCTATTACGTGTTTCAGGCGTTTGTCAAATGATTTCTGTTCGTCTGATTCCTGTACCTAATGACCTTGGTACGGGACACCAGACTACTCTGGTTCTATTT
>BLSH010286256.1:767610-794425 GCA_018402905.1 Glandirana rugosa | reverse complement strand
CTTGTGCTTGCAAATAATAGCATTTCTGGTGTCGTCAGACAGCTCCTTTGTCTTTACCATTGTCACACATGAAGAGGGAATAACAGGTGGCTTTTTATAAAACCAAAATGTTCATTTATTGGCTAATTTGGGTCACATGGGTGGAGGCAATTCATCACAGGTGATCCTCATTTGAGATCTGCAACAGGTGAGCCAAATTGGGTTTCCATACTGATTTGCAGCAAAGGGTGCCAATACCACTGACAAGGCAAGCATTATGGTTTTCTCTGTTTTCCTCATAATGTTTATCTTTTTAAATGTTATTTATCATTTACAGTTTTTTGTCAAACACAAGCTATCTGTAGTAATATGTTGGTTAATTTGATACATTTCCTTCAGTAGATATTCCACAATATGTACATAAACGTCATGGGTGCCAATAATGGTGAGCAGGACTGTATATGCTTTAATCTGAAAGTCCGCAAATTGGCCTTGAATCCCTGTTTAATGATTTCAGCCCCGGAAGATTTCACCCCCTTCCTGACCAGAGCATTTTGTGCAATTTGGCACTGCGCTACTTAAACTGGTAATTGCGCGGACGTGCGACGTTGTACCCAAACAAAATTTATGTCCCCTTTTTCCCACAAATAGAGCTTTCTTTTGGTGGCATTTGATCATCTCTGCGGTTTTTATTTTTTGCCCTATAAACAAAAAAAGAGCAACAATTTTGAAAAAAACAAAATTTTTTACTTTCTGCTATAAAATATGTCCAATAAAAAGTGTAAAAAATCAAATTTCTTCATCAATTTAGGCCAATATGTATTCTGCTACTAAAAAAAAAATCCCACTAAATTATAAACTAAATATATAGATATAAAAATACATTATAAATCCCTTTTTTTATAAGTGATCACATGACCTCCATTCTCAGCTGCATAAGAGCTGGGGGAGGAGGAGAAGCAGCAGCTCACTGAGCTTCCCAGTGGATGGCTGTGCAGCAGGGGTGTGTTAGGACAAGTCTGATAATTGGATTAGAGCACACTGAGTTCCCAGCATAGCTAGAGTACTGACCACAGTAGGTTCTTCTGCTTAGTGTGGTCAGTTTTTATTAGGAAAGCAGAGGGAATGGCAGGAACACCAGGGATTTCACTTAAGGGAAGCAACACAAAGAGAACAGGATACTTTCTCATAGAAGTACATGGTACAGCAGCCACATATCAGGAATATGTGTTAGGGTAACAAACGCTTTAAAGCGGAGTTCCACCCAGAATTTTTTTTTTTCATCATTCAAACCCTTTGCCTATATTGACTTACCTTTGAAGGAAAAAAAAATGTTATACTCACCCCAAGTCTCTTGTTGCTAGGTGGTCTCCGTAATCTGCCCTTATTAGGTCCTAGGCTCTTCTCCACACTTCCTGCTTCGCCTGGCCTCCTGGTTGATGTGACTCATCAGTTCCCAGGAGTCAGTGGGCTTCCCTGTACTGTAAAATCATGTTATTTCCAGACAGGAAATGACACGATTTAAGGCGGACCGAGATTGAGGAGTGCATGATGGTTACCCACCAAGTACTTCTTTCAGGAAGAGATGCCAGGAGACTATGGGTGGGCTTCAGATGCCCTCACCTAAAATGGAAAAGTCCAGCAGTGAGAGAAACTAAATTGTGAGTAAAAAATACATGGAATTACTAGGCGGTTTGAAAGTAAGGAAACAAAAGGTTACATCTATTTAGTATTAAAAGAGTGGATGCCAAAAAAAAAAATTCTGGGTGGAACTCCGCTTTAAATCCTCCTCCCCAGCTCCAGATGCTGAAACTGAGCTTTTGGGGAGAAGGGGGGTGGGGATACCCGATTTTTTCGGGTATTTCCGCTCCGGTCGCCTTAGGTGATCGGAAGTGGAAGGTCTCCTTCCCCCTCCCTCCCGAAGTATACTGAGACACAGGACAGGTCCTAGAAGACGTCGGGACCAATCACAAAGCGCAGTGCCACTCGCGCATGCGCAGTGTGGGCACCCGGCTGCGGCTTCATGGTCGGGCGCACAGTAGCAATGCCGGCACCGCGGAGGAGAGGGGGAGAGGAGCGAGGCTCCATGTGGCTCTATCGCTGGACCAGGAGACAGGTAAAAGAAAAAGAAGACATTCTGCAAGTAGACATTGGGTCCGTTTAAAGGGAAAATGACTTGACTGTTATTCCTTTCTTGTTTTACACATATATGTTTAATTTTTAAAACAGAACTCTGTCCAGAAAAAAAAAAAACTTTTTTTTTTTTGGTTGAGGGTCTGTATTACTGTCTGTGCCCCCTCAGAGTGGTCTCAAGCATCTTACTGTTTCCAACACGTGTTTCCTTTAAAGTAAGCTTTCCAAGGCAAACCATAAATGTGAAATGACTAATACCCCATAACAAGACTGGGGAATAATCAAGCCTATAGACACACAGGGGTTGATTTATTAAAGGAAAACATTAAACTTTTAAAATTAACACTTTGCAATGTAATTATTACTTTGCAAGGGAATTGCCCCTTTGCTAAGTGAAAGTGATGAAAATTAATTTTGCAAATGTAGCCAGGAGCTGGGTATTCACATCCCCAGCAACTAGATGACATTTCCTGCTATTAATCATACCGTAGCTGTTTTCCCCAGCGTTCCAGTTTAGCTGATATGTGATAATGATGAGAGAGCAATGCATTTTGGGATATGTAGTTTACTTGCAAGGATTTGCCCCCTGGTTGAACTGGGGAGAAACTACAGCTACCAGCGGGCTGATGGGAAGAGGAGATTTCTGGGAGAAGAAGAGCCTCATGGGAGAGACAATAAGAATAGAGGCTTTGGGCCTGGCACGCTCTCTCTGGACCGGCGTGGATCTGTATGAAGGGAATCTGTTGCTATAAGCGGCAGGGTCGTGGCCTCCTTCTACAGACTCACCAACCCAGATACCCTGAAGGACATCAGCGAACAGCCTGAGTATCCTGCCCTACAACATTCGGGGACAATCCCTGTTACATACACCCTGCATGGGCAACAAAAAATCTAAGACCAGAGGGTTCTTTTGGACCTTTTTCAGCTGTGAAAACATTCAAATGCCCAAAAACGCTCAAAAATGTTGATCCCCAACATTTTTGGACACTTTAGATCAGGGGTGTCAAACTGGCGGCCCTCCAGCTGTTGCGGAACTACAAGTCCCATCATGCCTCTGCCTCTGGGAGTCATGTTTGTAACTGTCAGCCTTGCAATGCCTCATGGGAATTGTAGTTCCGCTATAGCTGGAGGGCCGCCAGTTTGACACCTGTGCTTTAGATCAATTGGAAAAAAAACGCTGGCTCTTTAAAAACGTGAAAAACCGTGAAAAAACGGCGGTAATATAATGCTGGTGAAAGCTGAAAAAATCACTGATAAGCTACTGACATTTTTTGGACATTTTTTTAAAGTCCTGTGTGCATGAAGCCTTAGAGGGGCTGAGGAGCAGGGCCGCCTCTACCACTAGGCGGAGTAGGAGGCCACCTAGGGTGCACTGCCGCCTAGGGGCGCCTGGCCACTGTTGATCTGTCACTGACTGCTCTGCATTGCATTGCTCTTCATGTAAAAACTGACGCTGTCTGACTGAGATAATGAGATTGTATTATCACATGTCATTAGCAAATGTATATAGAAATAGTGACTGATCTGCCAAATACCCCCCCTCCGCCCCCACCCCGTAAGGCTGTATTTGATGGGCACAGGTAATGCTGTATTTGATGGGCACAGGTGAAGCTGTATTTGATGGGCACAGGTGAAGTTGTATTTGATGGGCACAGGTGAAGCTGTATTTGATGGGCACAGGTGAAGCTGTATTTGATGGGCACAGGTGAGGCTGTATTGATTGGCGCTGGTGAAGCTGTATTTGATGGGCGCTGGTGAGGCTGCATTTGATTGGCGCTGATCAGGCTGCAGTTCATTGCCGCTAATCAGGCTGGGCAGGGAACAGGGGGTGGAATCAGGGGTGGGGCCAAGGGGGCAGCAAAATGAGGTTTCGCCTAGGGTGTCAAAAATCCTTGCACCAGCCCTGCTGAGGAAGGATGCTGCACACTGAGGTTTTTTATCTAAATGCATATAATGCATTAGGATAAAAAAAAACTTTTGCCTTTACAACCACTTTAAGGCCCCTTTCACACTGAGGCGCTTTCCTAGCGTTTTTGTGCTAAAAATTGCGCTTCCAAAACGTGAAAATACATTAAGGACACTTTCTCAATGTATGCAAAGCATTCTCTGGAGAGGGCAGGGCGTTGAAGTCACAATCTCAACCTTGTCTAATCAGACAACCCTTTGTGTTTCTATGAGAAAATACAAAGGGTTTTCTGAATGGCACCCTTGACGAGCAAGTGACCCCCTGTGTTCAGTAAGCTGGGCCAGTGTAACTATGCAAAAATATCCATGCTTGGAATTTATTTTTAACCATTGGTAGGATAGCAAGAATTTTAAAGTTGTTGTAAACCCCTTTATACCACTTTTGCCTACAGGTAAGCCTATAAGGCGGCTTATAATAAGGCTTACCTGTAGGTTCCATGAATATCTCCTAAACTTGCACAGTATAGGAGATATGCACTGTATCTGCATGAGCCAACGTCATCGGCAGATGCACACTGAAGAATCGGCCCGAAGGTGCCGTTTGTTTAGTTCTCGTCCCAAGACCGGTGGCTCCTGTGCGATTGTGATATCATCGTGGCTCTGGCCAATCACAGCTCTGCAGCTGTGATTGGCCGGAGCCTGCAAACCCGGAACAAGCTCCGGGAGACATGTCACCGGTCACAGCGGTGTTCGGGGCCGCTGCAACAGCATCGATCTAAGGTAAGTATTTCATAATGAGCTAGTATGCATACTAGCTCATTATGCCTTTGTCTTGCAGGGGTTTCTTTTTCTTCTTTTTTTCATATGGGTTTACAACCACTTTAAATGCTGTTTCTATTATGTTACAAACCCAGACAGCGCAAAGGGTATGACTACATATACCTTTTTCTATGAATTTGGATAAAAAATGCTCCACTGCCTGTCTCCCCCCTGTCCCTAACCACATACCTGACTCCTCAACCAATTCAGAGCTGTCCCATCTGCAGTGCCGCTGCTCTCTCTTCCTCCTTTCGCAAGAGACACAGTCACCAGCAGGAATCCATGGCTCTTGCTGCTGCGAGGCAGTTCCTGTAAGGAGGGAGTGGGGGGCGTGGCCGAGCTGTGCTGTGTGTGTCTATGGATGCACACAGCCCGGCTCTGGAGCATATCTGCACAGATGCCCCCTCAGAAATTGGCTTGCTGAGGGGGCAGGTGCAAGTAGAAGGAGCAGAGAACATCAGCATGGGACTCCAGCAAGGAAGTAAGGGAAAAGCTCTGTGCAATACCGCTGCACACAGCAGGTAAGTAAAACATCTTTTTATTTTATTGTAAAAAAAAAGGCGTTAGAGTCATTTTAAAGTAAGCATAAACAGAGCTTGGAACAACAGCAGGGGAGATCTTGATGTTGGAGTTCCCCTAGTGAGATGAAAAAAAGTCAGGGGATGACTCAGACCACCAGACTGCCTATAATTGAAATAATATTTTTTTGTTAGACTAAGTATTTAATCAGGGTGATGGCTATAAGGCTTCATGCACACAGGACTTTAAAAAAAAATGTCCAAAACCGTCAGTAGCTTATCAGGGATGTCTTCAGCTTTTACCAGCGTTATATTACCGCAGTTTTTTTCACTTTTTTTTTTTGCGTTTTTAAAGGGCCAGTGTTTGTTTGTTTTTTCTCAATTGGTCTAAAACCTCCAAAAACGTTGGGGATTGATGGTTTTAAGCGTTTATGAGCGTTTTTGAGCGCTTGATCGTTTTTACAGCTGAAAAACGTCCAAAAGAACCCTCTGGTCTTCGATTTTTTTTACAGCTCAAAAATGTCACTTCTAAAAACAGCTGATAACAGCCTATGTGTGCATGAACACATAGGATAACATGATGGAGGGTTTATTGACTTTAGGAAAAAACGTCTGCAGCTAAAAACAGCTGCTGTAAAACAGTCAAAAAACATCCTGTGTGCATAAGGCCTAACAAATGACATCCAAAAACGTCATGTTTTCAGCTTTTACCAGCGTTATATTACCGCTGTTTTTTCGTGTTTTTAAAGGGCCAGCGTTTTTTGTTTTTTTTTAATTGGTCTAAAATGTCCAAAAATGTTGGGGATTGACGTTCTTGAGCGTTTTTGAGCGTTTGAATGTTTTTACAGCTGAAAAACGTCCAAAAGGACCCTCTGGTCTTGGGTTTTTTTTACAGCTCAAAAACGTCACTGCTAAAAACAGTTGATAACAGCCCATGAGTGCATGGACACATAGGATAACATGATGGAGGGTTTATTGACTGTAGAAAAAAACATCTGCAGCTGAAAACAGCTGCTGAAAAAAAGTCAAAAAACGTCCTGTGTGCATGAGGCCTAAGTGGCAATGATCTCTAAGGCCAGCCATAGATGGTTCAAATCTCGGCCGGTTCAGCAGGAACCGGCTGAGATTCAAACCATGTGTGGGCAGACTAAATGAACCAAGTTGATCGATCCATCAGCTTGGGTCCAACCAGCCTGCCGAATTTTACATTATTGCTAGTGACTAGAGTTGAGGGAACACCTGGATGTTCGGGTTCTGCGGGTCCGAACGAACTTTGGGAAAAAGTCTGGGTTCTGCACCGAACGTTGCCCGAACGTTATCCCGGACCCCGAACCCCATTGAAGTCAATGGGGACCCGAACTTTTAAGCACAAAAATGGCTGTAACAAAGTCCTGGCAAGTGCTAGAGGGCTGCAAAAGGAAGTAAAATGGGGGTAAGAGTAGGGCAAGTGCCCTACAAAAAAATGGGGATAGGGAAAATAAATTAAAATCAAATAAACTAGGAGATGATTTTTGAACAATAATGTGTCACAGCTGCAGCTAGAACCTCTCCCTTTAGAACTAGGAGATGATTTTTGAACAATAATCTGTCCCTCTAAGCAGAAGCCTCTACCTAGTGCAGTCAGATCGCTCAAAGCAGCAGTAGTGAAATCTCAAATTACTCCCACAATCTGATCGTCGTGTACGATTCCACAATCTGATCGTTGTGTACGATCGTAGTGATAGTTGTGTTATGCAGAGTTTGATCTGCAATCAGTCACTCAAAGCAGCAGTATGTGAAATCTCAAATTTCTGCAATCTGTCCCTCAGAGCAACAGTAATAGTAATCTCAGGATGCAGGATCAGATGTTAAAATGTCTGCAATTTGCCCCTCACAAAAACGCCGGCAGCTTCCTCTCCCTACACTAACCCAAGAGCATGTGACATGCAGCACTGTGACTCCAGCCTCATATAGAGGCTGGGTCACATGATGCACTGGCCAATCACAGCCATGCCATTAGTATGCATGGCTGTGATGGCTTCTAAGGGCAAACCAGTGAAACGCTTGTTGATTGGCTGCCCTGCAGCTATTCAACATGCGTGATCAACTACCAGAACCCGAACCCAAACGGTTTTTGAAACGTCCGTATTCGGGTCCGGGTCCCGGACACCCGGAAGTTTGGTACGGACCCGAACGTTACAGTCCGGGTTCGCTCAACACTACTAGTGACTGGTATAGCAATTAACAATACTCACTGTCCCTGCTGGGAGAACACAATTGCTCAGCAGGAGGGATTCCCCTGTCAAGACTGTTTGTGTTGATGGGAGAATAAAGCAAATTTCTTTCCTGCAACACGTGGCTGCAAGAAATAAATATGCTCCGTGTATGGCCTGCTTAAGGAAGGCAATAGCTGCCACAATAGAGATAACAGTCTGAACTGAAATAACAAGACTCTGAAAGCTAAACTGGCAGTAGTCCCCTAATACACCATATGACTACCATGCAGTGATATCCATGTTAACGGCTACCATTGTTATGTAGCATATTAGATGAAGTGATCTCACTCGTTATGTCTGGGACGGTGTATTATTAGATTTGTTGAGGGATCTAATGAACCCCACACTGTCTCCCAGTCATGGCATTAGTCACTCTGCAGATGACTGAAAACCAGCCACAGTTTAGCAAAAACAGAGACACAAATCCCATCTGTGAGCAGGCCACAGACATCCATACGTATCTATCTGTCCGTGACAGCCAAGAGACATGTGGAATTAATCTCTCCCGCATGGAGAAACCCAGACTGTACGGGAAAGAAAGAGTGAGAGGCGTATTTGTATATTGCTAGATAAATTGTTGTATACTAAGAATAACATCATTTTTAGGCTGTTTTAAATCTTTTTGATGTATAGATAGCACAGATTTCCACTGATCTAAGACTAAACTCAAAGATAAACGTTCTACAATGTAGACTTTGACAACATATTCAAACCTGATTATAGATGTCCACAGTAATGGAGTTCTATGTCTATTGGATAACTAAATAAACTCAATAAACCATTGTCCAAGACTGTTGTCATGATTGGATAACCTTTGTTGGGTTTGTCTATACTACTGCATTTTAAATAATGGAAATGAGTAGGTGTGTTTTACTATAAGGCCAGGTTCACATACACAGTGCCTTGAAAAAGTATTCATACCCCTTGAAATTTCCCACATTTTGTCATGTTACTAACTAAAAACGTAAATGTATTTTATTGGGATTTTATGTGATAGACCAACACAATGTGGCACATTATTGTGAAGTGGAAGGAAAATGATAAATGATATTCAAAATGTTTTACAAATAAATATCAGAAAAGTGTGGCGTGCAGTTGTATAGCTCCCCCCTGAGTCAATACTTTGTAGAACCGCCTTTCACTGCAATTACAGCTGCAAGTCTTTTTGGGGATGTCTCTACCAGCTTTGCACATCTAGAGGGTGAGAATTTTGCCCATTCTGCTGTGCAAAATAGCTCAGGTTCTGTCAGATTGGATGGAGAGCGTCTGTGAACAGCAATTTTCAAGTCTTGCCACAGATTCTCAATTGGATTTAGGTCTGGATTTTGACTGGGCCATTCTAACACATGAATATGCTTTGAACTAAACCATTCCATTGTAGCTCTGGCTGTATGTTTAGGGTCGTCGTCCTGCTGGAAGGTGTACCTCCGCCCCGGTCTCAAGTCTTTTGCAGTCCCTAAGAGGGTTTCTTCTAAGCCCGGTATTTGGCTTCATCCATCTTCTCATCAACTCTGATCAGCTTCCCTGTCCCTGCTGAAAAAAGCATCCCCACAACCAGGGCCGGCCCTACCATGGGTCCCAGTGGGTTTATTGGATCCAGGCAGCACTTTGAGAGGGGCAGCAAATTGAACCACAGCTGCCTCTTCTTCTCTTCTATTTACCCAGCAAATTGAAGACCAAGATTTGTTTTCCAGCAGTTTTGTGTGTCATGACGACAACTGTCCCCCGGGCCGCTCTGCCTGCCCCTATACTACCCTAGCCTGCCCCTATACTGTCCTAGCCTGTCTATATACTATCCTAGACTGCCTCTATACTGCCTTAGCCTGTCCATATACTACCCTAGCCTGTCCATATACTACCCTAGCCTGTCCATATACTACCCTAGCCTGTCCATATACTACCCTAGCCTGTCCATATACTACTCTAGCCTGTCCATATACTACTCTAGCCTGTCCATATGCTGCCCTAGCCTGTGTATATACTATCCTAGACTGCCCTTATACTGCCTTAGCCTGTCCATATACTACCCTAGGCTGTCCATATACTACTCTAGCCTGTCCATATACTACTCTAGCCTGTCCATATACTGCTTTAGCCTGTCCATATACTACCCTAGCCTGTCCATATACTACCCTAGGCTGTCCATATACTACTCTAGCCTGTCCATATACTGCTCTAGCCTGTCCATATACTGCTCTAGCCTGTCCATATACTACCCTAGCCTGTCCATATACTACCCTAGCCTGTCTATATACTACTCTAGCCTGTCTATATACTACTCTAGCCTGTCCATATACTACCCTAGCCTGCCCCTATAGTACCCTAGCCCGTCCCTATACTGCCCTAGCCCACCCATTGGAATTGAACATATAATTTTGCATATAGACAAGGTGCTGTTGCATGTAAATCTGACTTCCTGGTAAATTTAATTTTAGTTTTAATTATCATGATATAAAATAATGGATGTGGGAGCCTTTTGGTGGGCGTGATTTTTTTTTTGGGGGGGGGGGCAGCATTCCATTCTTGGACCCAGGCAGCACAATGTCTTGTGCCAGCCCTCAACATGATGCTACCACCACCATATTTCATGGTGGGTGATGTGCAGTGTCAGTTTTCCGCCACACAGCATTTTGCTTTTAGGCCAAAAAGTTACATTTTGGTCTCATCTGACCAGAGCACCTTCTTCTACATTTTTGCTGAGTCCCCCACATGGCTTCTCACAAACTGCAAACGGGGTTTCATATGGCTTTTTTTCAACAATGGCATCTTCTTGCCACTCTTCCATAAAGACCAGATTTGTGCACGACTAATAGTTGTCCTGAGGACAGATTCTCCCACCTGAGCTGTGGATCTCTGCAGCTCCTCCAGAGTTACCATGGGCCTCTTGGCTGCTTCTCTGATTAATGCTGTCCTTGATCTGCATGTCAGTTTAGGTGGAAGGCCATGTCTTGGTCGGTTTGAAGTTGTGCCATACTCTCTTTCCATTTTGCATGCCACACTTTTCAAATATTTATTTGTAAAAAAAAAAAATGAAAACCATTTATCATTTTCCTTCTATTTCACAATGTGCCACTTTGTGTTGGTCTATCACATAAAATCCCAATAAAATACATTTACATTTTTGGTTGCTTCATGACAAAATGTGGAAATTTCAAGGGGTATGAATACTTTTTCAAGGCACTGTATCCAGTTCCACTTTTGTCCGTTGTAGAGCATTGACACGCATTTTCATTATGCCTTGCGGTTCAATGCATTTTTGGTTTGATTTCCTGCAGTGACATCATTGTTGTGGACTATGGAAGGATTTGTTTCCAGGGGCTGGCAATGCATGAAAAATTGGGGGGTGCACAATACATGCGTTTTCATGCGTTGCCGTTGACTTCTATGGGCCTCACAATGCATGAAAATGTGCAGAAAAACAAGCATGCCTAATTTTTCAAAATTCACTGCATTGATTTGAATGATTGGGTAACGTGTTCCTATGATGCATCTGTTGTTTTTCATGCCGATGCACATGTTAAGATGCAGAGGTGTGAATGGTAAATCTTGATTTCCTGATTGTACAGTGCAGGACACAAGCTTCTTTTAAGCATTACAATTGGGTTATATGCAGCTACGCTCAGGTGATTAGACGCTGGCCAAAAAGGAAAGCTGCGAGAATATCGCTCTATAAAACAATACACAGAACAAGAGTAGGAGCTGTCAACTGAGGGGGATCCCTTGCCTTCTGAGAAATTGGATTTGGATGATAATTTTCTTCAAATGAAACATTCAAAAATCTTATTTGAGTTTTGAGTAGAAAATGGTACCTAAATGGAACACTGGTGGACACATTTATGTTCTGTCCTTTTTGCATTTTCAGTTTAATCTATGGAGAGTGAAGCAGAAGAGTGAAGCTCCAAGGAAAGGAGAAGGCAAAGCTAGGTTTAACAGCCAGTGATCCCCAATGGACTCTTCTACAGATACAAGTCTGACAGTTGCTTGCAAAAGTGGTTGTACAGGCTGAAGGTTTTCTCTCTTCATACATTTTATGCATGAAGGTAAAAAAACCTTTTGGGTGCTGATCCTCTTTCCACGCCCCCCCCCCCCCCCCGATACTTACACAAGCCTCCTCTCGATCCAGCAATGTGCACAACAGCCTCGGCTGCCCCGGGACTCCCTCTCATCATTGGCTAAGATAGCAGTGAGAGCCATTGACCTCCACTGCTGTCAATCACAGCCTGTGAGCCAATGGGAAGAGAGGAGGAACAGGGCTGCTCTGTGCAAAATCACTGCGCAGAACAGGTAAGTTTAACATCTTCTGTTATTTAAAAAACACTTTTAACCCCTTCCTTACCGGGCACTTAAACCCCCCTCCTGCCCAGACCAATTTTTGGCTTTCAGCACTGTCGCATTTTGAATGACAATTGCGTGGTCGTGCGACGTTGTACCCAAATAAAATTTGCGTCCTTTTTTTCCCACAAATAAAGCTTTCTTTTGGTGGTATTTGATCCCCTCTGCGTCATTTCTGATCGCCGCTATAAACAAAAAATGAGCGACAATTTTGCAAAAAAGAACAATATTTTTTACTTTTTGCTAAAGTACAAATCCATTAAAAAAATTATTCATCAGTTTTGGCTGATATATATTCTTCTACATATTTTTGGTAAAAAAAAATCGCAATCGGCGTATATTGATTGGTTTGCGCAAAAGTTATCGCGTCTACAAACTGGGAATTGATTTCTGGCGTTTTTATTATTTTATTTTTTTTTACTAGTAAAGGCGGCGATCTGCGATTTTTATTGGGACTGCGATATTGGGGCGGAAATGTCGGACATTTTTTACACATTTTTGGGACCAATGACATTTATACAGCGATCAGAAATTTAAATGTCCACTGATTACTGTGTAAATGTCATTGGCAGTGAAGGGGTTAACCAGCAGGGAGCAGTGAAGGGGTTAAATATGTTCCCTGGGTGTGTTCTAACAGTGGGGGGGCAGGGCTGGCCGGGACATAACAGATCTAACTGATCCCAGTGACAGGGATCAGTAGATCTGCTTGTCCCCTGTCACAGAACGGGGAATCGCCGCGTTTACAACGGCGGTTCCCCGTTCTGAGGCTCCTAAAAGTGATCGGCGGGTCTCGGGCGGACATTGAGTCCGCCCAACCCACGGGCACGCGCGCGCGCGCGCCGCCGCTGCCGCCAGGTGGTCCTCCCGGCATTTCAGATCCGCGCTGGAGCCGTATTTTGCCAATAGCGCGGATCTGAAGTGGTTAATGTGGTTGTATCCCCCATTTGCATGCTTTTTACCTACAGGTAAGCTTATAATAAGGCTTAGCTGTAGGTAAAATGAATATCTCATAAACGTATATGGTTTAGGAGAAATTCCCCCTGCATGCAGCCTCTGACATCAGCGGCGCATGCGCAGTGAAGTTCCAGCGAAGGCCCGGCGTATCCTGCTAGACCTTGCCGGAACGGAGGGCTCCCGTGCGTATGCGCGGCAGTGATGTTTTGCGGCTCCATCCACTTACGCTCACAACGAAGATCCATCAGCTCCCTCTGCAGGGACCGGGCAGCCCTGAGGGATCTTCGTTCTAAGGTGAGTATTTCATAATGAGCTAGTATGCTGTGCATACTAGCTCATTATGCCTTTGCCTTACAGGTTTTTTTTTTCTTTACATGGGTGTTCAACTGCTTTAATAACACGTTACCAGTGTGGAATTCATCTAAAGCTCCTGCACAGATTATGTTGTTGTAATTTGGCTATGAGGGAACGCCTGATTTAGGTAAGCCATAGATTCTGTGATTTTTCTTTCCTGCAACCATAGATAGTTTGGGAAACTTGCTCTATTCCCCCATCAACACTGACTCCCTCCCACAGAGCTATTGTATTCTCCCGGCAGGGAGTTGTCCCTGCTGGGAGAACACAAGCATTACTACTAGCGGCTATAGCCACAGGCAGTAATCGCATACTAAAAATCCAACATATTGATTGTACCTAAATCGATCAATGGATCGACTTGGGTACCATCAGCCTGCCCATAGATGGATTGAATCTCAGCCGGTCCCTGTTAAACTGGCCAAGATATGATCCATCCATGGCCTTTTTTTAGTTTTTAGGCCAATTTTCTTTTTCTCCACCTATCACAAACTAGTAACTAATAACAGCACAAATAAACACATAAAAAAAAAAAAAAAAAGATCATTTAAAAGTAAATGTATCCACCACAGGAACACAATCAGAGTAGAAATATATTTGTACAGACAAAACCAAAAACATGCCCAAAAAGACAAAATCATACTATACTGTTCTGCCATAACCAGAAATGTGTTAGACAAAAATATTGCTGCCCATACAGGTTTCAGCCCTTGCACAGAGTGGGCAAGGGGGACCGTGGGAGTGGAAGTAGCTGGAGATCGGGTTGGGCAGTCAACGCGTAAGGGAACTGTATATGTCAATAAAAGTGATCTGCTCAAGATAAACATCATGATCTGACCATGTGCAGATTTTATTTTTTTAACCAGTTTCATAATGTGTTTCAAATGGCTTAACATAACAGAAATAAATTGATGCATGTGGAAGCAGATCTGGCAAGGCATCAAAGAACCCCCACCAGGGAAAAGCCTTCTTCATGCTCTGAGTGTGGGAGGTGGTTTATGCAAAAGTCAAGTTTAGTGGCACATCAAAAAAATGCACCTGGCTGAGAATGTATGAAATAGAACAGCAGCATTAAAAAGAAATCTCAGTATCTGAATTCCAGATAACATCTCCTCCTCCAGCCTGTGCTGGATGAGTCATCGGGGAGGAAAACAGACATAAGGGTGCAATTGCTAAGCTGGCCATAGACGGATCAAAATTTGGCCAGTTCAGCAGGAATTTTGATCTTTCTATGGGTTGGGTTTTTTTTAGCCGCCGGCAGTGATCATTGTATTCTGCCAGTGGGGTAACCTCCCGCTGTTAGAATACAGCAGCAAAGTGTTGATGGAAGAATCAAGCAATTTTCTTTCCTTCAACCTGTGATTGAAGGTTAAGAAAATTGCATTATTTTGGCCTGCCTTAGTCCTGATTGAGCAGTTCAGCACTTTGAGATGTTAAACTAGAGTGAGATGACATTAAAGTGCTTGTAAAGTCTCGTTTTTTTCTATAAAAATAACAAACATGTTATACTTCCCTGCTCTGTGAAGTGGATTTGCACAGAGCAGCCCAGATCCTCCTCTTCTTGGGTCCCTCTTCTGTGCTCCTGGCCCCTCCCCCCGTCGAGTGCCCCCACAGCAAGCAGCTTGCTATGGGGGCACCAGAGCTGAGTCAGAGCTCTGTGTGTCCATTCAGACACATAGCCGCGGCCCGCCCCCTCTTATTCCTGATTGGTTAACTGACTTTGACAGCAGCAGGAGCCTCTGTCAATCAGTCAATCAGGAGGGAGAGTCTTGGAAGGCTGAAATACTCATGGACATCACTGGATAAAGAGGGGGCTCAGGTAAGTATTGGGGGTGAAGGGGGCTGCTCACACAGAAGGTTTTTTATCTTAATGCATAGAATGCATTGGGTCCCTTTCACACGGGGCTGTCCATTTTGACGGAATCTGCTTGCTCAGCAGGGATCGATCTGCTGATCTCCGCTAAGCAGATGGATGACAGATCTGTCTCTGCTCACTGTGCGCAGACGGATCTGTCAGATCCCCGCTCTCCTCTATGGGAGATCGGATGAAAATGGACCGCCAAAAGGGTTTCCATCCATCTGGATTTAGCAGACCGGAACAAATCGGATAGCGGCAGATGTCAGCGGACATATCACCACTGACATCCATCATTCTATAGAGGAGAATGGAGCATCCGTTCAGGTCCGTCTGAAAAACAGACAGGCACACATGTGAGTGCCCTTTAAGTAAAAAACCTTCTGATTTTACAACCCCTTTAAGGACGAAAAGCCACCAGCTGAGCTCCAGAAGGTTTTACACCCTTCATGGCTAGGGCATTTTTTTTGCTATTCAGCACTGCTCTACTTTAATTGGCAATTGCGCGGTAATGCAATATTGTACGCAAATGAAATTGATAATTTTCTTTTGGTGGTATTTGATCACCACTGGGTTTCTTATTTTTTGCAATGTAAATGGGAAAAGACCAAAATTTTTTTTAAAAAAAAATATTTTCTACGCGGTTATAAAACGTATCCAATAAAATCAAATTTTGTCATAAATTTAGACCAAAATGTATTCTGCTACATGTCTTGGGTAAAAAGATCCCAATAAGTGTATATTAATTGGTTTTCTACAAACTAGGGATATGCAATTAGCGGACCTCCAGCTGTTGCAGAACTACAAGTTCCATGAGGCATAGCAAGACTCTGACAGCCACAAGCCTGACACCCAGAGGCAGAGGTATGATGGGACTTGTAGTTTTGCAACATCTGGAGGACCACTAATTGCTTACAGTATATATTTGACAATTGATCAGTTCTGATGTACTAGCGGCCTATCTCATTTCTTGAGACCCTAAAATGCCAGGGCAGTAGAAATAGCCCTCAAATGACCCCTTTTTGTAAAATAGACAATCTAAGGCAGTGCTTCTCAAACATTTTTCTGTCAAGGCACTCTTTAAAATCCTGCACAATCTTTCTAAAATGTAAAAATCTCAACCAACAGTTTTACATAGTGTAGCAACGTCTACACACGTGGAACACCCAATGTCAAAGGTGGTCTATTCTTCCAAATGCATCTTTGCACACTGGTCCGGACTAGTATACCAATGTTTCCCTTCTCCTTCAGTCTCTCTTCCTCACTCGGCTAATGTGACCTCAGAGCTGATGGAGAGGAGCACGGGAGGGGCAAACAAGGACGTCTTCAGGTGCCCAATGTCCTCCTTATCAACCAATGACATCATTGGTTGTTAAGACGCCAGCGGCTAGAAGGTTGTAATGGTGCACAATAACAACCTGTGGCTTTGTGTAACTAAAGGGCAGGCTTCATCTACCCATTGGCTTGAGTACAATTTTTGTGCAATTTTTAGACACTTTATTAAGGCACCCCAGGGTGCACCATGGTTGAAAAAGGTTGGTCTGAGGTATTTAGTAAGAGGCCTGGCGAGTTTTTAGAAGTTGTAATTTTTGTACAACTTTTTTTTTTTTGTAATGTACAGCAGCAAGTGTAGTACAGCATCATCATATGTGATCAGGGACATTGACTGGTAACAGTATGTTAAAAAAAAAATAAGTATTTTTTTTTAAACATTTTTTTAATGATCGTCATTGTAACAGCAATGCGTAAAAAGAAAATCCCTGATCACCCCCTCCCATAGTAGTACAGTGTTATTATGGTGATACTGAACTATTCTGATGATGAAAGTTTGTAAAAAAAAATATTTTTTTTACATACTTTAATCAGAGTAGTTCAGTATCACCATAATAACACTGTACTACTTTTGGAGGGAAGGGCGATCAGGGATTTTTTTTTTTTTTCGATTTACTGTTCCAATGACGATCATTGTAACAGCACAGTTTTACACGATCATGAATGAACCTGTGTAAGTCATATGTGTCCTGGATTAAAGGGATGATGTGGCAACCCTAGACATGCAGCACCGTGACTCCAGCCTCATATAGAGGCTGGGTCACATGATGCACTGCCCAATCACAGCCATGCCATTAGTAGGCATGGCTGTGATGGCTTCCAAGGGAAAACCAGTGAAACGCTTGTTGATTGGCTGCCCTGCAGCTATTCAACATCCATGATAAAATACCAGAACCCAGAACCCGAATGTTTTTCTCAAACGTTCGGGTTCGGGACACGGGCACCCGAAAGTTCGGTACGAACCCGAACTTTACCATTCGGGTTCGCTCAACTCTAGCTACAGCTAATTACATGGTACAGGGTGCTGTGATTGGCCTAGCTGTGGGCCAATCACAGCATAGGAAACACGGCGTGCCCCTAAACCGGAGCAGGCAAAAATTACGTACATGTGCGTGATTTTGCCTGCACATGTCGCCCCACCAAAATATACAGTATGTACCATGTAGACATGTGCAGAGCGAAAAAAAAAAATGCTTCATTATTTACATAAATTTGTTTAGTTAAATTTGTTCAATTCGTTTTTTGGAGTTTGTTTTGTTTATTTGATTTTGAATTCAGAAATTTGAATAGATTCAAATTTAAAATACATTCAAATTCCATTCTAAGTCAATTTGAATTTCGGAAGAATATGATATTTCTATTTTATTTTATTCTATTATTTTTTTCTATTGTATTCTCTTTCTATTCTATTCTTTTATTTTCAAACTTATTCTATTTGAAATTTGAATTTCTGAACATGGTTATAGTCTATTTTATTCTACTGTATTCTTTTTTTTAATTCTATTTCATTCCTTTCTATTCTATTGTATTTTATTTTATTCTGTTCTTTATGTCCTATTTTATTTTGTTCTATTTTACTTTATTCTTTTCTATTCTTTTATTTTCTATTATATTCCTTTTATTTCCTATTCTATTCTTTTCTATTCTGTTCTGTTATATGATATTCTTTCCTATTCTTGTTCTACTCCTTTATTTTCTATTCTAGTTTTTTATCACTCTTTTTGAAAACGTTTCAAATTTGATTTGAAAATGATTCTAATTCCATTTGAATTTCATCCGAAATTTTGTTTTGTTATTTCGGATTCATTTTTTTAAAAATTCCTTTATTTTCCAATAGTTGCGATTTACAGTTAAACAAAGACATGAAAGAACGGAGCATAGTCAACATATAGAATAAATAATGGAAATCTCTCAGCTAAATTCACAAGCCAACAAACCTATTAGAACACAATATGAATGGTCATTTCGGATTCATTTAAATTCATTACTATTGTCTTTCAAAAATTCAGATACATCTGAATAATGAAAAATTTGTCCGGATTTCAATTCGGAACGAAACAAACTGCACATGTCTAGTATTGTGGGTGCAAGTAGTTAAAGAAGAATTTCAGGCATTGTATACTTTCACTCATTTACTGTACATTGGTCCAGCTTGGACCAACAATAACCCGTATAGGTGCATCTCAAAAATTAGAATATCATTCAGTAATTCTGTCCAAAGAGTGAAACTGCTATATTGTATAGATTCATTACACACAGGATGATATATTTCAAGCAATCCTTTTTTTGATGAGTATGGCTTTCAGCTAGTGAAAACCCAAAATGCAGTATCTCATAAAATTAGAATATTACATAAGACCAATAAAAAAAAAAGGATTTTTAATACAGAAATGTTGGCTTACTGAAAAGTATGTCCATGCACAGTATAGTATGCACTCAATACTTGGTCGGGGATCCTTTTGCATGAATTACTGCATCAATGCGGCATGGCATGGAGGCGATCAGCTGAGGTGTAATGGAAGCCCAGGTTGCTTTCATAGTGGCCTTCAGCTTGTCTGCATTGTTGGGTCTGGTGTCTCTCATCTTCCTCTTGACAATACCCCACCCATAGATTGTCTACGGGGCTTAAGGTCAGGCAAGTTTGCTGGCCAATCAAGCACAGTGGTACCATGATCATTAAACCAGGTATTGAAATCAGCATCTCCATAAAGCTGGTCAGCAGAGGGAAGCCTGAAATGCTCTAGAATGTCCTGGTAGAGGGCTGTGCTGACTTTGAACTTGATAAAACACAGTGGACCAACAGAAGACATGGCTCCCCAAATCATCACTGACCGTTGAAACTTGGACCTTGTGCAACTTGGATTCTGTGCCTCTTCACTCTTCCTCCAGACTCTTGTACCTTGATTTCCAAATGAAATGTAAAATTTACTTTCAGCCGAAAAGAGGACTTTGGACCACTGAGCAACAGTCCAGTCCTTTTTCTCCTTAGCCCAGGTAAGGCGGTTCTGACGTTGTCTCTGGTTCAGGAGTGGCTTGACACAAGGAATGTGACAGTTGTAGTCCATGTCCTGTATATGTCTGTGTGCGGTGGCTCTTGAAGCACTAACACCAACCATAGTCTACTCCTTGTGAATCTCCCTCAAATTCTTCAATGGCCTTTCCTTCACAATCCTCTCATGGCTGTGGTTATCCCTGTTGCCTGTGCAACCTTTTCTACCACACCTTTTTTTCTACTCAACTTTCCATTTATATGCTTGGATATAGCACTCTGTGAACAAACAGCTTCTTTAGCAATGACCTTTTGTGGCTTGCCCTCCTTGTGGAGGGTGTCAATGACTGTCTTCTGGACAACTGTCAAGTCAACAGTCTTCCCCATGATTGTGTAACCTACTGAACCAGACTGAGAGACCATTTAAGAGCTCAGGAAACCTTTACAGGTGTTTTTAGTTAATTCACTTGTGACACCATGATTCTACAATATTGAACTTTTTTCACAATGTTCTAATTTTCTGAGATACTGCATTTTGGGTTCTCACTATCTGTAAGCCATAATCATCAAAATTAAAAGAAAGACATGCTTGAAATATATCACTCTATGTGTAATGAATCTATATAATATGACTTTCACTTTATGAATTGAATTACTGAAATTAATTTAACTTTTTGATGATATTCTAATTTTCTGAGATGCACCTGTATATACTAGTGGCGGCCTGTCCATTAATGGCGCACAGGCGCTGCCCCCCTATCCATGCGTCTGGCCCCATGATCTACATACAGAGCGCCGGACCATGGATTCCAATGGGGGGGGGTGTATTTTTTTGAATGAATATTCGCTATCGCCACACTGATCTTCCTCCCAGTCAATCAGGAAGCGTTCCTGAGACTTGTCACCCAATTGGCTGAAAGGACAGGCGGTCCTATTGGATGCCTAGGAGGAGGCAGGAGGATCATAGAACGCGCTGCTGCTGCCCGTAGGATACGCCACCTGTCTGCCCGCTACCTAGATGGGGTAAGTGCAGGGATTACTGTGTCTGACCGACCTGCGGAGGGGAGGGTGCTGGGGGGGGGGGGGTTTGTGGGTGCCGCCGACCGGGGGGTAGTTGTTTCCCGCCCACCCAAAAAAAAACACCAGCCACCACTGGCATATACCATTGCTTCCCAATGCCCCTGGAAGCTGGAAACCACTAATGTAGACACTGATACTTCAGTAATCTTCACTTGCTTCCAGGTCCTTTGCTGAGTGGCTGGCCTGATTCATTGTGAATACAGGAGGTCGGCCACTTGGCATGGGTGCCATTCAGAGAATGCTTTGCGTTTTCTGAATGAATGCAAAGCATTCTCTGACTGGATGAGGTGGGGAGGCGGGGTGGTGACATCACCGTCAGAGAGATTCCACTGCTGCTACTGATCTCTAGCTTTCTGGAGCATGGGCCAGGTATAGTATATACAGTATCTCACAAAAGTGAGTACACCCCTGACATTTTTGTAAATATTTTATTATAATTTTTATTGATACAACACTGAAGAAATGACGCTTTGCTACAATGCAAAGTAGTGAGTGCACAGTTTGTATAACAGTGCAAATTTGCTGTCCCCTCAAAATAACTCACCACACAGCCATTAATGTCTAAACCGCTGGCAACAAAAGTGAGTACACCCCTAAGTGAAAATGTCCAAATTGGGCCCAATTAGCCATTTCCCCTCCCCAGTGTCATGTGACTCATTAGTGTTACAAGATCTAAGGTGTGAATGGGTAGCAGGTGTGTTAAATTTGGTGTTATCGCTCTCACTCTCTCATACTGGTCACCGGAAGTTCAACCTAGCACCTCATGGCAAAGAACTCTCTGAGGATCTGAAAAAAAGAATTGTTACTCTACATAAAGATGGCCTAGGCTATGAGAAGATTGCCAAGACCCTGAAACTGAGCTGTAGCACGGTGGCCAAGACCATACATAAGTTCAGCAGAACAGATTCCACTCAGAACAAGCCTTACCATGGTCGACCAAAGAAGTTGAACGCACATGCTCAGCGTCATATCCAGAGGTTGTCTTTGGGAAATAGACATATGAGTGCTGCCAGCATTTCTGCAGAGATTGAAGGGGTGGGGGGGCCGACTGTCAGTGCTCAGACCATACGCCGCACACTGCATCAAATTGGTCTGCATGGCTGTCGTCCCAGAAGGAAGCCTCTTCTAAAGATGATGCACAAGAAAGTTTGCAAACAGTTTGCTGAAGACAAGCAGACTAAGGACATGGATTACTGGAACTGTGTCCTGTGGTCTGATGAGACCAAGATAAACTTATTTGGCAGCAACCAGTTGAGGAGTACAAAGACAAGTGTATCTTGCCTACAGTCAAGCATGGTGGTGGGAGTGTCATGGTCTGGGGCTGCATGGATGAGCTACACTTCATTGAGGGAACCATGAGTGTCAACGTGTACTGTGACATACTGGAGTAGAGCATGATCCCCTCCCTTCAGAGCCTGGGCCACAGGGCACTATTCCAACATGATAACAACCCCAAACACACCTCCAAGATGACCACTGCCTTGCTAAAGAAGCTGAGGGTAAAGGTGATGAACTGGCCAAACATGTCTCCAGACCTAAACCCTATTGAGCATCTCTGGGGCATCTTCAAATGGAAGGTGGAAGAGCGCAAGGTCTCTAACATCCACCAGCTCCGTGATGTCATCATGAAGGAGTAGAAGAGGACTCCAGTGGCAACCTGTGAAGCTCTGGTGAACTCCATGCCCAAGAGGGTTAAGGCAGTGCTGGAAAATAATGGTGGCCACACAAAATATTGACACTTTGGGCCCAATTTGGACATTTTCACTTAGGGGTGTACTCACTTTTGTTGCCAGCGGTTTAGACATTAATGGCTGTGTGTTGAGTTATTTTGAGGGGACAGCAAATTTACACTGTTATACAAGTTGTACACTCACTACTTTACATTGTAGCAAAGTGTAATTTCTTCAGTGTTGTCACATGAAAAGATATAATAAAATATTTACAAATATGTGAGGGGTGTACTCATTTTTGTGAGATACTGTACATAATTACATTGGTATCTATTTGTACTCCTTTATCAAAGGCAATGTTATGTGGGATTAATTTATTTCTAGTACCACCTAGTTGTGTATAAATGTTGGCAATACCATTCTTCTTTTTTCGAAAGTTAAAATACTAAAAGTTGCTTTGCATAAAAAGTAAAAATACTGACTGCTGTGATATATTATTTACTACGGTTCTAAGCAGCTCTGCTGAACTTTAAAAAGTTTTCCGGTTTTCCCTGTGCTCACATGGGTTTCCTCTGGGTACTACAGTTTTCTCCCACACTCCAAAGATATACTGGTAGGTTAACTGGCTCCTATCTAAATTGGACCCAGTATATGTTTGTATGCATGTAAGGTAGGGACCTGACGTGCATGTACAATAGATGTAAAGTGCGGTGAACATTGTTGGAGTTATACAAATACCTGTAATAAATATAATAAAATAACTTGGAAAGATCAGTGACTGAAGGTATGCCTTCATGTGAGGAAAATATGCCTGGGCTAAATTTATAGATAATCAGTTCATTCACATAAAATAGTTAATAATACTCTTATAACGTTAGCCACCAAATTATTATTTTTTTATTAAAGTACTGTATATCTGTAGGCTAAACCTCAGTGGCGGCCTGTCCATAAGGGGCGCAGGGCCTAGTCCATGCTCCCGGCCCCTAATCTACAGTCAGGGTGCTCAACTTATGGATTCCAATTGGGTTTTTTTTTATAAGCACATTATTAGAGCCTGATGCTCTAATTGGCTTCAAAAAAGGGTGTACTCGGGGAGCAGAGCACTGTGCCCTGAGCCCACCCAGTTGTGTGACAATAGTAAATTAATATTTGCTATTGTTTTCCTGATTCCCCTCCTGGCCAATCAGGAAGCAGGTCCTGATACCCAGGTCCTGATACCCAATACCCGTACAGGTTTAGGAGATATTTCCGGGACCTACAGGTAAGCCTTATTGTAGGCTTAACTGTAGTTTAAAGTGGTTGTCATGAGTTGAAAACCACTTTAAGACTTCAACTCTCACAATCTGGGAGGAGATGCAAACAGAACAGAGCTCTATTTGCCTGGAAACATGCCTTTCAGATCACATATGCCGCACACTGGCCGTCAATCGGATTCAAACCTGCAACGTTCAAATGCCTCCATTTAAAGCTTCAATGCAAGTTCATTGCCCTAAAAAGTGGGTAGGGACCTGGGTCCTGCTCTAGGGGCCATGTATCATTAGAAAAAAAAAAAAAAAATTAGAAAAAAAAGTGGTTTTAATAATGCTTAAAGTGAAAAAAAAGATGAAATATTGCTGTAAATATCATGCTTGGGGGGTCCCCTTAGTATGGGTCTCTGTGATGTTTAGAACAGTGCCATCGCAAAATTACATTTGTAAAGGAACAATTGTCATTTTAAATCGCTTTTGGCTGTAATGTATTGCCGGTTCCCGGCAATATAGATAAAGATCACTGAAAAAGCATTGCGTTGGGGGTTCATGGTGTGGTGTGGTCTGGTGTGGATTTAAAGGGGAAACCCGGCAAAAATTTTTTTTAAATAATTTGCATAGGGGTCCCCCCAAAGTCCGTGCCAGGCCCTTCAGGTCTGGTGTGGATGTTAAGGGGAACCCAGCACCAAATTTAAAAAAATGCCGTAGGGCTCCACTCAAAGTCCGTACCAGGCCCTTTAGGTCTAGTATGGTTTTTAAGGGGAATCCCACACCAAATTTTAAAAAAATGGTGTTGGGGTCCCCCCAAACCAGACCTTTATCCGAGCACGCAGCCCTGGCATGGCAGGAGGGTGTGGGGATGAGTGTGCGCCCCCCCCCCTCTCCAAACCTTACCAGGCCACATGCCCTAACATGGGAGGGTGCTTTGGGGTCCCTATCTGTATGGCTGAATTTGCATGGCACAGAGATTGCATGTGATTTGCACTGCGGTGCGAATCGCATCTGATCTTGGACACCGCAGCAGTGTGAACTGGCCCTAAGGAAGGTAATCCACTTCCCCAAAAAGACCACCTCCCAAAATTAATTAAAAAGTAAGTTACGAAAGAGAAAAACAACAAGCAAAATCAATTTCCTTTTATTTTGCCAGCAGAAACACAAGTATGTACATATTTACTGGCATTAAAGTATTCTACAGAATACATATGTTGCTACATTTAGCAAAACAGTTAGCAATAGGAGCTTACAATCTAAAATTGGACTAAACCTTACAGTGGACACAGCTTTACTTTCACAGTTTATAACAGCCCACACATTTCATAGAACTTAACACCCACATCACATTAGCTGCAAAATTATAGAAAAATACTTAACAGTCATTCTAACAAAGCATTACAACATAATATAAAAAAAGGCACATATTCTAGAATAACACCCACCATTTTCTCCTAGAAGAGTGCATGGTAAGACAAACAATACACACCCCAATCGGACAGCATGGTCAAATCAAGCCACCTTTGATGGTAAAAATGCACAATAATTTCAGAAAATAAACAGCTCTAGTGAGGCATTTGTCATTATGCACAATATCATTCCTTAGCCCACAAAATCCACAGCAAAAAAATTGGCCTCTTGTCAGCCCAAACCAACCCCCCCATTGAAGTCCTTTATATAAGCTAGCACACTGATACACGCCCAATAGATGTACACGCCCACCAGTATCTTTCAATCTGTCTGTTCAAGTTGATTTCACCTGAGGGGCTATTTGCTGTGTTAACCCTTGGCTATGTTCATCAGATCAGTATAACTCCATGACAAAATTCTAAGTCAGTGGTTCTCAACCCTGTCCTCAAGTACCCCAACAGGTCATGTTTTCATGCTTCACATTATTTTGCACAGGTGATTTGATCAGTTTCACTGCCTTAGTAATTACCACAGCTGTTTCATCTGAGGGAAATCCTGAAAGCATGACCTGTTGGGGCGCCTTGAGGACTGGAGTTGAGAAACACTGATCCAAGCAATAGTTTTCTAACCAGATGTACCTGTGTAGTGTAAACCCTACAATTTGAAATGTCCAAGTCCTTGGCTGCAATGAGCTTCCAATTTAAAGTCCCAAAATAACTTCCTTACATTACAGACTATTTGGACAAGAAACAAATAAAATGCCAGCCTGTCTTTGGATTATGGTGAGAACCCCACACAGGGGGTACATATAAACTAGCAACCACTTAGGCGCCAGGTAGATTTGCTAGCCACTTAGCTAGTGAGCAGCGAGCACATCTCTTGTCCATCTCTGTGGTGTGAACCAGCCCTAAGTCCATAGGCATGCGCAAGAGGTGTGCCTAGGCACACCCTAATCACCTGAGCGGCGCAGATTTCCCCTGCTGATATTTCACCAAAGCCCCCCAACAGAGCTCCTAAAAAAACTGTATAAAAATAAATAAACTACTGACGCTGTCCACTACCCTACTGACTCAAATCTCTGCCCTACTGATAAATCCATTGCTCTACTGACACAATCTACTGCCCTACTAACACTGTCTATGTTTTACATTTGGGGTGCACACTCTAATGCAATAGGCTGTGCACATCTATGCCTAAGTCCATAGCCATGCTCAGTGTCATAGTAATATACAATATATTGTCCTAAGTATTGGGACACGTGCCTTTACACAGACATAAACTATAATGGCAGCCCAGGGTTCAGTATAGAGTCGGGATACCATTTGCAGCTATAACAGCTTCAACTCTTCTGGGAAGGCTGTCCATAAGGTTTAGGAGTGTGTTTATGGGAATGTTTGACCATTTTTCCAGAAGCCTATTTGTAAGGTCAGGCACTGATGTTGGACAAGAAGGTCTTGCTTGCAGTCTCCACTCTAATTCATCCCAAAAGTTTTCTGTTGTATTGAGTTCAGGACTCTGTGTAGGCCAGACAAGCTCCTCCAGGTTCTATCAGTATCAGCTCTGTGGCTCATAAGGTAACACAGCTGCCTAAAATAACTTAGTTTCCGGGTTCAAAACCCAGACACACCACTTCATGTAGAGACATTGTTTGTTCTCACTATATTGGTAAACATAGCTCAGGGTCTTACATAAATTATGTCTAAATGTAATATTTACTGGAGAAAAGCAAAGCAAATGGGACTTTGAATAAAAAAAAACACGTTGCGTGTAACCAGTCACAGGAAGATATAGGAGGAGGAAAAGGAAAGAGTAACTTAATCCCTACCTCTGCGTCAAAGTGGACACAAAATAAGTTTCAGGGTAAACGAAACGAAAAGAGGTCATTTATAATGTAAATCTGTATTAAATACATTCTGGGACTCGATACAAATGGTTATATCACTCTTGTTTGTTACAGAGATGTACTTCACCACACAGACCCAAAACTTGGGC
>BLSH010286256.1:727453-767600 GCA_018402905.1 Glandirana rugosa | reverse complement strand
ACAATCTGATCGTAGAGCACGATCGTAGCGATCGTTGTTCTATGCAGAGCTTGATCTGCAACTCAAAGCAGCGGTATGTGAAATCTCTAATTTCTGCTATCTGTCCTCAGAGCAACAGCACAGACAGCAGTAGTAAAGTAATCTATCTCAGGATGCAGGATCAGGTCTTAAAATGGCTAAAATCTGTCCCTCACGCCGTCAGCTACCTTTCCCTATACTAACCCAAGGAGCATGTGACTGCAGCACTGTGACTCCAGCTTATAAAGAGGCTGGGTCACATGATGCACCGGCCAATCACAGCCATGCCATTAGTAGGCATGGCTGTGATGGCTTCTAAGGGCAAACCAGTGAAACGCTTGTTGATTGGCTGCCCTGCAGCTTCTCAACACGTGGAGTAAAATAGCAGAACCCCGGACCGAACCCGAACGATTTTTGAAATGTCCGGGTCCGGGTCCGTGCCACGGACACCCGAAAGTTCGGTACGGACCCGAACGTTACAGTCCGGGTTCGCTCAACACTACTCATAAGGTAACACAGCTGCCTAAAATAACTTAGTTTCCGGGTTCAAAACCCAGACACACCACTTCATGTAGAGACATTGTTTGTTCTCACTATATTGGTAAACATAGCTCAGGGTCTTACATAAATTATGTCTAAATGTAATATTTACTGGAGAAAAGCAAAGCAAATGGGACTTTGAATAAAACGCAGGTGAAACTGCGTCTCCATCCCTAATTCAATGAGAAAGGAAAAGGAGGAGGATATAGAAGGACACTGACCAATGTGCGTTGCACAAAAATAATTATTAGCCCTCCAAGATCCTGGAAAGCAAGGCAAGTGCCATACATCATAAACAGATTCATTACATCACAACATGCATTGAATGGCAAACATATATGCATTTATGGTAATTGGAGTGAATCAATTGTAGGCTGTACAGAAATAATTATTTACTGACCCTCCAAGATCGTGGAAGGCAAGGTAAGTACCATACAGGATAAACAATAATAATTCCATCACAACATAAATAAGTAAAAAATGTATAGCGAACATATGCGTTTATGGATTTTGGTTTGTGCACTGGTGCGCAGTCATGTTTGAACAGGATGGGGCCATCCCCAAACTGTTCCCACAAAGTTGGGAGCATGAAATTGCCCAAAATGTCTTGCTGATGCCTTAAGCGTTCCCTTCACTGGAACTAAGGGGCCAAGCCCAACGCCTGAAAAACAACCCCACATCATAGTCCCCTCTCCACCAAATGATTTGGACCAGTGCAAAAAGCAAGGTCCATAAAGATATGGATGAGGGCGGTTGGGGTGGTGGAACTTGACTAGCCGGAAAAGAGTCCTGACCTCAACCAAACAGAACACCTTTTGGCTGAATTAGAGTGAAGACTGCAAGCCAGGCCTTCTCATCCTATCATCAGTGCTTGACCTCACAAATGCACTTCTGGAAGAATGGCCAAATATTCCCATAGACACACTCCTTAACCTTATGGAGCCTTCCCAGAAGAGTTGAAGTTGTTATAGCTGCAAAGGGTGGGCCAAATCAATATTGAACCCTACAGACTAAGACTGGGATGCCATTAAAGTTCATGTGCGTGTAAAGGTAGGCGTCTCTATACATTTGGCTATCTGGCAAGATTTGCAGTAGTGGCGGAACCCTCCTACACATCATTTAGACATAAGGCTCTGAGCCACAAGTTATGTTTACCAATATAGGGAGAAAAAACAATGTCTCTACATGATGTGGCGTGATTGGGATTTGAACCCAGGAAATAAGTTCTGTTAGTGTTACCTTGTGAGCCACAGAGCTGATACAGATAGAACCTTCCTACACACATATACTGCATTTCTGTGGAATTAGATAAGATGATATTATTGTGTCAGTGTAGAATAGTGATGGTACCCTCCTATTTTTGGAAATTCCATTTTTAATAAAAAAATATAAAATTGTGACTCGTTTTACACTTACAGAAGCAATGGTATTGTTTGTGGTTTGTAAAGACACCTATGTGAGTTTGGGGAAATATTTTTGTGAGATGGACTTCAGCAAGTGAAAGTTACAGCGAAAATTTTTTTTGTTACCAAAACATGAAGAGATTACACATTCTAGCATTCTGAAAAAACAAAATAGATCATGAAGTTGCAACATTGTTGCCAGGACAATTTATTTGACAGAAAGATACATTTCACCTCAACATGAAAAGGATTTATTTGAGAAAGTAACAATTGTATCATTAGAACAAATGGCTGAAAATTGCATTGGGTTACATAACTCTCATGTTCACTCAAAAAAGCTGTGGAACACATCTCTCATTTTGTTATTTACTATCTACTCATGGAATTACTCCATGAGAGTTAAAAAACTGAGTTGTTTTGTGTCTGAGCATGCTCAGTCGTGCTCAGCTGTGCTGTGCACCTAGTTGTAAAGAGATGGGGAATTTATCTCTTCTCAGACTTTTAAAGGTACTTCAGTGTGGAAATCACTTTTTCACACAATTTAAAAGCAGATTATCTTTAAACAACACACCACATATTTCAGTACAATTTAGGGGATCAGATTATTCTCTAAACATTATTTCTATTTGCACTACTCCGGGTCTTGAGTAGAATAAGGATTTGGGTGTTATCTGTGACCTGGGAGCTATAGTGAATTCCATTTTGGGAGTAATTCTACTCCAGAGCTATTGTGAATACCGTTTTAGCTCTATTTAGCTCCATTTGCCATTTTTTTGGAGCTAAGTAGCTCTCAGGAGCAAATTTGCTCCACTGAGCGCTTTAGTAAATAAACCCCAATAACTTTTGCACAAACCAATCAATTCTACCGGGCCGACTCTTGGTGTTTGGATATATTTGTTGTTCAAACCAATCAAAATATGCTTATTGTGATTTTTTTTTTTCACCAAAAACATGTACCAGAATACATATTGGCCTAAATTGTTGAAGAAATTGGATTTTTTACATTTTTTTTATTGGATATGTTGTATAGCAGAAAGTAAAAGATTTTTAAATTTTTTCAAAATTGTCGCTCTTTTTTTGTTTATAGCGCAATAAATAAAAAACGCAAAGGTAATCAAATACCACCAGAGAAAGCTCTATTTGTGGGGAAAATAAGGACACAGATTTTGTTTGGGTACAACGTTGCACAACAGCGTGATTGTCAGTAAAAGCAATTAAGCGCCGTATCACAAAAAATGGACTGGTCATGAAGAGGGTGAAACATTTGGGGCAGACGTGGGTAAAGTAGTATAGTGATGAAAAGCAAAAAATGGCCTGGTCATGAAGGGGGTAAATCCTTTTGGAGCTCAGGTGATTAAATCAGGCATTTTAGGATGTTTGTACATCCTATCAGAAATCCTTGGAGCACCCTGGAGTTCACAGAACTGGGTTGCTATAATCAGCAAAAAGTGATTACCTGGTTGATGATTGTTGCCTACCCCTTCCTGACCCACTATAGAACCATCATTGTGAAGGACAGCTGCACTAACCGATAGGAAGTTGCTGGAGACAGGATGGGGTGGACCAGAGCTGGCAACCTGGAAAGATCAGATCACTTCACTTTTATAAGCTCTAAGGTACTCTATAAAACAATCGGACAGCACCAGAGGGTGTCAGCTATTAAAGGTACTGCCTGTTGGGCACATCATATTAGCTTCCAAATTTGATTTGGAAGTGTTTTAAATTTAAAATAATCCATAATATGGTACAAGGAGGTTCCAACATAAATAATTTGAATAAAAGGTGATCAGACGTTTGTCCACTTGGCTGTTCCCTGTCAAATAAAGCACATATGTTGCCCATACCACTAGGTTGCATTTCCTACTGTTCACCGTACATCTGTATTTCCCATTCTTCAATGGAAAACCATTTCCCAGCAGCAATCTTTTGTTTTACAGTTACAGTGACCCTGTTTTGTACATTGGCTACTTCTTGTAGAGGGTAAATTATTGATAATATCAAAGTTTTACCAATAAATTCCTATGGGAGTCCTTCTCATTCTCTCCCACTCGTTTCTGCAAGCTTATCTGACTCACACCTCAAATTCAATTCATATAAGAATGTTAAGCCTCATTTGCATTCACTCTCAGCTCTTGATCAGATTTGGGTGAATGGTCTGTGAATCTAGACAGGCTGAAAGTCCACAGATCCACTTGCAGAGGTCAGCCTGCATGTTATAAATTAGCCCCACTTCTGATGTAGTGAAATAAGGAGTTTGTTACAAGAAAATATAATACAAGTGTATGACTTGTTTTTTTCATCTTTGTTATACCTCTCCTTGGATAGGGCGGCACAGTGGTGTAGTGGGTAACACTTTTGCCTGGTAACAAAAGGGTCGCTGGTTCGAATCCCAACCACGACACTACCTGCCTGGAGTTTGCATGTTCTCCCTGTGCCTGCGTGGGTTTCCTCGGGGTACACCGGTTTCCTCCCACCCTCCAAAGACATGCTAGTAGGTAAATTAGATCCTGTCTACATTGTCCCTAGTATATGTATGAATGTGAGTTAGGGACTTTAGATTGTAAGCTCCTTGAGGGTAGGGACTGATGTGAATGTAAAATATATATATGTAAAGCGCTGCGTAAATTGACGGCGCTATATAAGTACCTAAAATAAATAAATGTAAATCATGTTTTAAATCTGCATTGCCTTTCTGACTTTTATGATTGCATACAGACTTTCAGTCCTACACTTAACTGTTGAGCTGCAGGAATATCAACTGATCTGAAATCTGTGATCTATTTCCTAATGATGATGTGCAGGTTCATTTATAGAGCACCTGTACCTAAACTATGGGTCTTACATTTTATGAATATTCTTAAAAAATATATAAGAGCTTCAATAAAACTCTCACTGAGCTTTCTAGTTGCATGTGCTGTGAATTATTTCATACTCTGAAGTCGATTTTCAGTCCATTCCTTTTTTTCCACAATTCTTAATTTGTTAAAATAAGTCAACGAAACAAGGTACAGAGGCCATATTCAATAGTGGCAAGTGTGAAATTTCACAAAGACTCCTGAATATGATGAAATGGTCACAATATCAATTATACAAACATAGACCTGTGTCATCTCAAAAAAGAATATAAGCATGTCTAATCACCGGACAGAACAGAGCCATACAGACTGAAAGGAGGTGAACCCAGTCCTATTACCACATACAGCATATTACCCATAGGTATCAGAACCTGTGAGAATGCTAGAAAACAGTGAGTACAACTTTGCCTTAAAAAAAAAAAAAAAAAAAAAAAAAAAGGAAATGATAGAGAAATATTCCAACTGGGATGTGGGATTGGGGGGAGTATGGGAGGTGGGAGGCATATGGTAAACATGGGATTGCTGGGGGGGGGAGACCAACCCCACACGGAGGGTGGTAAGCCCAACCCCACACGGAAGGTGGTAAGCCCGAGCATCATTGTGTAAAGGAAGGGGGGAGACTCAGTTCTCATATCTCCAGGTCTCACAAAACCACATAATGTACAGTAAGTTAGGCCTAATAAGGTTGTAAAAGCAGAAGAATACACAAATTCATGCCAGTAGAACCATTTTTTCAGAAATGTATCTTGTGTGCTAACCGAATGGTGTGCAAGAGTGCCTGACGCTGTATCCAGAAAATTGGGATACAACTTTTTTTCTGTACTTACCAGGAGTGGAACAATAGTGTCTTTATATCTTACTTGGAATTTTGTGATGGTGTAATGGAAAAAAAAGCAGGATCCCAAAGTCGATAAATTTCTGGGTTATGCATTGTACTTCTAACCAAACATCTAGAACAGGGATATGCAATTCGCGGACCTCCAGCTGTTGCAAAACTACAAGTCCCATCATGCTTCTGCCTCTGGGTGTCATGCTTGTGGCTGTCAGAGTCTTGCTATGCCTCATGGGACTTGTAGTTCCGCAACATCTGGAGGTCTGCTAATTGCATATGCCTGATCTAGAAGCTTCTTGCATGTACAGAAAGCATGAAGCGTGTCTTCTACTGTCTTCCTGCATCTCTCATACACCCAATGCACTGTGGAAACATCCCGTGGATCCGACTGGGAGTACAGTACCATCTAGTCCAAGATTTTGAATCCTGGCTCCTGGTATTTGGCACAGATGGATGTTTTGTATGCAAAGAGGACTATCCTCTCAGTCTGTGTACTGAAGAGGGAGATGTGGAGGTCCCTCTCCCATTTGAAGATGTAAGGTGGTTTAAACTCTTCTGGTGGAAAGATGAGTAGGCGATACGTCAACAATATAGTGTGGTGTAAAACAGTCCATTCAGTACAGAGGAGTTTAAATTGTGTGAAAATATGGGTAAAAGGAGCCGCCTTTGGTAGGGAAGTCAAAAAATGTGATATTTGTAATTATTCCAGAAGGGGAGGTTAGAGAGGATGGGATCTGTATCAACATTGTGGAGGGTCATTGTTCTGCCCTTAGAAAATGTCTCTCATGTGAGAAAGGTGTTGCCCTCCCTCCCCTGCTTGTATTATTCAATAAAGGCTTTTTTGGATCTCACACTGGGAGTGCAGCCATCCATGCTTTTCTTCTCTAGATTACTGTAGGGAAAGCATTTGATAATATTGCATCTACCTAACCACGAGTAAGTACCTTTATGCCACATTGATAGCTCCTTCTAAATCACCATGAGAGGGGGCGGGGTCCTCCAAGAGCCTTGGGAGATTAGCACTCAGCTGTCTAATTTGAAATGTCGCCCATTTAAAGAAGAAGTTATTCTTGAGATATCCCAGATCCGTGACAGCCGAGTCCGGGAGGCAGGCATACCTGCTTCTGTCAAATAGGTCCTAATGTCTTTGACTGCCATAGAATCCCACTGTGTCCACTGAGGAAATTTGAACTGGTGTAGGGAATCATAGAAGCGTTGGAGAATGGCGGCTATTTTATCAGTAGCATGGACTTTGGGTTCACTTTAAGTCTAATTGAGTACACTGATCATGTGATTTCTGTGACTCTTCCAAAATAATGACTATGTTTACAACATGTGTAAAGTTTGGGTCATAGCTCCAGGGCATCTCCTCATGTCATGTGAGGTGGCACTTTAGCCTTCTCCCATTAAATCCAGCATTTGTACTTTTTTCCCATGTGACAGTGTTTTTCCACAAAGACTCTTTAAAATGGAATGCTAATTTACTGTAATTTTATCTTCTAATCTAGATGAAAAAAAATGGCGGTCCTACAGCTGTTTACTGTACAGGGTCACTTTCCATGGTTTCATGAGGTTCTATGATTTTCTTTCCCAAAAATGTAGTGCACTAAGTATTATTCCGGCTTCCACTGCCTCCATACACTTCAGTGAAACTTTCCTATGATTTATCATTTTGTCAAAGCTGCTTTTGTACAATGTGGTCATTGTATTCATCTGTACATTCCTGCATGCAGCAGTTTTTCTGCTAGGCAGCTCAACACCATTACTCTCAAGACTGACCAATAAACCGCACAGATCAGCAGAGGATTCTGGGAATGGAAAAGTATTGGCACATTGGTTAAATAAAATAGATCTTTACATTTTATGTCAAAATAGCCTTAAAAATTCTGTTGGATAAATTGCCACTTGGTTAAAATGGTTTTAAGTAGAACACACTTCTTGATATAATTTTGAATTCTTTCTTTTCTCTATGCTATTAAGCTGCCTTGAAGCAGCAAACAATTCCCAAACATTGATGCTCCATGTGCTATGCTTTACAGAAGGGATACCGTTTATGGTGTTGGAGTGCAGTACTTTTTTTCCTCGAAACATAGTGCCATTCATTTTTATCATCTGTCCACAGAATTTTGCAAGGTAAGATCTCTGAGCACACATGACAGGGAGCCCCCAGCAATACGCAGGCAGTGATTAGTCTGCATCCATAGATAACAGATAAGGCTGAACAGGTCCCTTCCAAAGCTCAGCAGTAGGATAAGAACTCTGAGCCAGCATGTAAATCACAGGGAGTTCTCAGGGATACACAGGCAGTAATCTGCAATCAGTCTGCTGACATTGGGGAACTACAGAGCTCAGCAGCACCGCACACCCTCAGCTCTTCATACTTTACTGTTTAACAGGCAGCTTCAACCAACACAGCAACTCCACTCCTGGTGACTTCTTCATCCCTGCATTCAGTGCATTGTTGGTAATGATTCATGACTTCCAATGCAGGGACCAAGAAGTCTCCAGGAGTGGAGTTGTTGCTGTGTTGGTTGAAGCTGCCTGTTTTCATGGAGCCTTGCTCAGCCTCTGTGTATCTCAGCATCAAACAACAGAACAAGAGGAATGTCTACTCATGACAATTTCTCTACAATAACTGCTTTCCAATGAATGCCATCTTAAAGCACCTGATTTTATAATTACATTTTGAACTTTTTTTGACAGATAATGCAGATTTATGTTAGTGAAGCTGGTCAATTCCAAAAACCAGGGACATTTCTATGGCTCACCCTGTGTCAGGGGTTAGTGGAGGATTTCCAGCATTCCTACTATAAAATAAGTAATTAGGATGGAGCTTGATGGCATAGCACATACATGAAAACCCACATAATACCAGTCTGTGCTCGGTTCCTGTGCAGACCTCACAGCTCATGTAGTTCTTTACCTTTGGGATTGAATGGATGAATGAGCCAGCAATATTTTATTGAGAATTAGGACTGACAGCTGAGTTATACTGTACATTGAGTGGGTGGAGTCTATAAGGGGTGTGGCTTATAAGAAGTGGGAGGGGTCAAAAGGAAGGGCGGGGTCTAGCGCCCCACCATCTTAAAACTTCACCAGCCGCCACTGCTCAAAACCCTCTGGTCTTGGGGTTTTTTTACAGCTCAAAAACGTCCCTGCTAAAACCAGTTGATAACAGCCTATGTGTGCATGAACACATAGGACAACCTGATGGAGGGTTTATTGACTGTAGAAAAAAATGTCTACAGCTATAAATAGCTGCTGTAAAACAGTCTAAAACGTCCTGTGTGCATTTTAATCATGTTTTAGAATTTTTTTTTTTTTTTTTTTGCAAATGTAGTGCTGTTTGCACCGCCAATCGTAGTCTTTTTTTGTCATCAGAGGCAAGTACTTTTGTATGAGACAGTTTGTCACTGGCATGGTCCATCAAGCAGGGCCTCAGGTTCAATTATAGACATTGCTTGTATACCATCAAAAAATATTAACTGAGACAAACTTTATTAAAACCAAACATCGACACTGAGTTGCTCTCAAGGTAAGTTTACATTAGTGGTGTGTTTTTGACTAATCGGTTAGTTATGTGGTTTAGTTGTCTTAGTTCAAGTAATGATGGTCTCATTCTAATGTTGCCTTTAGTGGATTCCACAGAGTACCGCGTTGTGCATCTGAATGTATGTAGTGTTGCTTTTACTTCTGCGATCTTTTAAGAAATCGTTTTTTGCATTAAGTCTTTCTCTCTAAACATGTTTTTTGTAGACACCAAAATCTGGGAGGTTCAATGAAAGTCATTAACTCATTAAACCCCTTCTGATGGATAAATACAGGCCATATTACCTGTCATCGGAATTGGTTTACCAGGGCTTTCCCAGTGTCCAAATACTAATAATATTTGGTTAAGATGTATTTTTATTTGTAATTTGTTGGAAATAACAAATTACTTGCATCCAGAAAGAATAGGCCTTGAACTGAAAGTGCAGCATTAAGTGGAGGGCCCCACATGACTGGGTTGCTGGGCAGGCTAGAACTGGGGGATGGTTTTATTTAGCCATGGTCAGGTATTTTCCTTATTGGGCGACCAAGGGGGGCAGGGTGTGGCCATGTGGCCAGGTTGGGCTGGGTGTGCCTACGGAGGTCCAGTGCCAGGCAGCAGCTCTGTGGATCAGTGCAAAGCCAGGCAGCAAGAAGAGGAATTTTTTTAAGTTTTCCTGTGGCTGCTGCTCTATCCCACCTTTCACCATGGAGGATGTGGAGAGGATCCTGGGGCAATTGCAGTCTGCAGCCCTGATAAACGGCCCACAGTGGCTGAACTCTCAGCTGGCATCGGTGCTGCATGGATCGGAAAACAGGCACCGGCTTCGCCTGCTTCCTCCCTCCCACAGGCAGGGAGGTCGGGGCCTCCTGCGCGCCTTGGCCCGGAGGTGACCCCTAAGGTGAGCCACCGCTCAGGGAGCCCAATTTTGGACCCTTCAGTCCCCAAAAGTGAAGAGACCCACCCGCTCCTTTGCCTGGGGGCTGGGAGGAATCCCTGCCATCGGCGGGACTTGGCCAGGAGGGTGCCTTCTCCTTCTTCTCCAGGCCTCCTTCAACTGTGAACTGGTATTTGGCGGCCGGCCCGGTGGGGTCTTCTACCACCCGTAGCGCAACCCCGCGTGGGAGGACTGTCACCACTGGTGCGGATACTGTGTCCGGGACAGCCACGGCCACCAGCGGAGGAAGGTGAGGTCCCCTGGGTGACGGCACCGCTCGTGGAGCAGCATCTGTGGCCGGCTCGGCTCTACAGAGTGCTCAGCGGGGGAAGCAGCGTGCAGGAAGCTGCGTAGTGAGGGAAGTGCCGGCTGAAGACGTCACTCCAAGGCGCCTGGCTCCCTCTACATCTACAGCGGCCACTGCATCATGGGGGGCCCATCGATCAGAAGGTGAAGTGTCTGACTCAGTGGAGGGAGAAGACATGATGGCGGAGAAACTTCTTTCCGCCACAAATGCAGGATTTCAGGTCCGTTTTCTTCTCCGCCTGTTTACGATCTGGTGGTTTCTTCTTTAAGGGTGGTCCCCAGGAGGGAACCAAATCAGTTTTGTTTGAGTCATCGCCTTTCTCACCCAAAAAGGGGGTCAGTTAATGATACGATCGAGCCTTCATTATGTACTGTGTTGTACGCATCCTTCGATGAGGTGGTGACATAGGTTCAAAAATTGGGTTACATAGTTACATAGTCAGTGAGGCTGGAAAAAGACACAAGTCCATCAAGTCCAACCCATGTGTGTGTTTTTTTTTATGTCAGTATTACATTGTATATCCCCCAATGTTGTGGTCCCTTAGGTGTGCATCTAATAGTTTTTTTAAATTATCTATACTACCAGCAGAAGCCACTGTTTCTGGAAGAGAATTCCACATTCTCACTGCTCTTACCGTAAAGAAACCCCTACGCATCATAAGGTTAAACCTTTCTTTCATTCTCAGTGAATGGCCGCGTGTCTTCGTGTTTTCCCTTGCGCTGAATAGTATTGCCCCTATAGCGGGGTCACCAGTACAGTATTTGTACATTGAAATCATGTCCCCTCTCAAGCGTCTTTTCTCCAGAGAGAACAAGTTCAGTTCCTGTAATCTTTCCTCATAACTTAGGTCCTCTAATCCCTTAATTAGCTTTGTTGCCCTTCTCTGAACCCTTTCCAATACCAGGACATCCTTCCTGAGGACCGGTGCCCAGAACTGGACACCATACTCCAGGTGCGGCCTCACCAGGGACTTGTACAGTGGGAGAATTATTGATTTATCCCTGAAGTTAATCCCTTTTTTGATGCATGCAAACACTTTGTTAGCCTTGCTTGCAGCAGCTTGGCATTGCATGCCACTGCTGAGCCTGTTCTCTACTAGGACCCCTAGGTCTTTTTTAATCCTTGATTCCCCCAGGGGCTCTCCCCCTAGTGAGTAATTTGCGTTCATGTTCTTGGTACCCAAATGCATTATCTTACATTTTTCTACGTTAAATCTCATTTGCCACTTGTCTGCCCACCCCATTAATTTATTTAGATCTTCTTGCAGCATTTCCACATCCTGTGGAGTAAAGGGTTTGGGTGCACTTATAGCCAAGACCGATATTGAATCGGCTTTTAGCCTTTGACCGGTGCACCTAGTTAGTGTTCACTTGTTCGGTTGCAGTTGGGAGATTGACTACTTCGTTGATCGATGCCCGATGATGGGTTGCGCCATTTCATGTTCCGATTTTGAACTGTTCAATTCTTTCTTGGAATGGGGTCGTTAAGGATTTGTCAGGCCTCAAATCGATTTTACACTACTTGACTTGACTTTTTGATTTTAGGCCCTCCAATGGACCAGTCTTGCCTTATACTGTTGACCACATTGCAACATGTTTTTCACATCTTTGGCGTGCTTCTGGCCCTGAAAAAGATGAAGGGACCTACTACAGAGTTAAAGTGTCTGGGGATTATCATTGGTACCGATTGCACGGAATGCCGGTTGCCAATGGACAAGTTCAAGGACTTACGGAGGACAGTTGTTGGAGTTATCCGACGCTCAAAGGTTCAGTTGCGGGAGTTGCAGTCACGTTGGGTAAACTCCATTTTGCATGTCAGATCATACCCCAGGGGCGGGGGTTGCCGGCGATTGGCGTCAGCCACTGCAGGGGTCAGAGCACCGCACCATTTTGTTTGGATTAGCAGGGGGATATGTTCCTTGAACATTAAAATGGTAGGTCTTTTGGATGGTGTCTGCAGTTTCTGCTGTTGAATTGGTCTTGGACACGAACGCAGCGGGGGCGGTGGGTTACTCTGCCTACTTTAACGGCCTTTGGAGCATGGGCAGATGGCCAGAGGCCTTGGTGGGTCAGACCTGATACGGAACCTGGTGCAGTTGGAATTGTTTCCAATTGTGCTGGTCATGGAATTCTGTATTGGGGTTTGGAATTACGGAATCGACAAGTTTGATTTCACTGTGACAACATGGGTGTGGTGCATGCCATAAACTCATTGTCAGCCTCTTCTCCCCCCGGTGGGCCACTTGCTGCATCATCTGGTTTTGCTTTGTTTACAGTTGAATGTTTTTGTGTTTACTGTTCATGTCCCGGGTGTTGAGAACAAAGTGGCTGATTCGCTTTATCAATTACAGTGGGACAGATTCTGTCAGTTGTCACCGGGGGCAGAGCAGCTCAGAATCCCATGCCCCGATCGTTTGTGGGACCTTGTTTTGCCACCATAGGAGGTCAGTAGTGGATGCTACGTGGGGTGCATATGAGCGGGTCTGGCGTGAGTGGCATGAGCTGGTAAGCATGGTAGGGGGTTGTTTTGGGGATGAAGATGGGTTACATGTGCTGCTGTACTTTATAGGTAAAAACTGTGAGGAAGGAGGGTTTGCCACTTCGGTTAGCAGGAAGATGGCTGGCTTGGCTTATATTAAAACTGGCTGGTGTTGAGGATGTTACAAAGTCGTTTATGGTTCGGATGGCCCCGAGGGGTTACAGGAAGGGTCGGGGTAGGGTGGATTCCCGCTGTCCCGTATCTTTGGTCATGCTTGGGGCTTTGTCGGCAGTTCTCCCCCAAGTTTGTTTCATACCTTTTGAGGTTCAACTGTTTAGGGCAGCTTTTGTTTTGGACTTTTTGGCGCTTTACAGGTCAGTGAATTGGTCAGTTCTTTCAGGGAGGTAGCCAGGGGGCTGGATGTGTCAGGCGAGTTGGTCCAGGGGAAAAGTGTTACATTGCAGATTAAAAAATCGAAAACCGACCAGCTGGGGCAGGGTGCTAGGGTGGTACTTGGCAGGGTCCTGGGCTTCTCGTTGTGCCCGGTCGATGTTTTGAAGGCGTGTTACGGCCTGCTGGGACGGGTCCTCTCCTGATGCATGCGGATGGGTTGGCTTTCTCAAGGTACCAGTTCGTGACTGTGTTCAGGAAATGTTTGGTGGTTTTTCACCAGGGGAATATTCCTCACATTCATTTTGGATCGGGCCGGACACGGAGGCGGCTCAATGGGGTTTGAGCAACCAGATCTTACGGTAGATCGGCCGTTGGGAATCCAACCGATTTCGCTTATATGTGCATCCACATCTTCTTTAAGTTGGGGCTTGCTTCCGGAGTGTTTTTCCTGGAATAGACAGTGGGCGTCTTTTGTGTTTTTGTTGTCTGTCTGTTAGTTGTGTTGGTGGCCTATAAGGCCGGTGGGGTTATTTGTGGGGGGTCTGACAGTGGTGGGTGTTCATTGTGGTTTTCTTTTGCTTTGTGTTTTTTCAGACCCTGTTTGATGTGGATACTGGGACATTACTATGTTCACTGGGAGGAAAAAAAGGCGTTGGTTAGTGAGGCAGTGATTAGGTGGATCGGTGTCCCTGGCGTGCTGTGGTCCAGGGTGTTACCAGAAATCCAAAGGTATGCCAGGATGGATAGGTCCCCCGAGGTGGCAATGATCTCGGTATTAGGACTTCCAGAGAGCTTATTCGCAATATCAAGTGGGATCTTCTCCGCTTGAGGTCGGCCTTCCCAGACACTGTACTAGTCTGGTTGGTTACTTTGTTGCCTTAGCTTCCTTGTTGAAGTTTTGGGTTTATGGGAAAAAAAGTAACAATGAAAAAAGGGGTAATGTTGAAAGTGTGGGGTAGTCGTAGCAGTACACAGGGGTCTCAGGTTTTTGAAGGTCGGATTGTGTAATAATTATAGTATGTGGAGTGGAACGGGTTGGGCCCATCTCGGTATAGGTACCTTCCCTACTAAGGAAGTAATGGGCTATCGGTCATCAGGCTGCTTCAGGTGAAAATGGTAATAAATTTGTCCTTGAGCCGGTGGAACTGCGGCTAGGAGCCAAGATGCTTAAGTGGTTGGTGGTACATCCGATGCGATAGTAAACCTTCCTTCAATAACCTGAGACATAGTTAGTAAGATAAGTTGGGTAACAGTTGGCTTTATGAGAATGGAATATGTTTGTAATAATTGTTGTGGTTGTTAATAAAGAGCTGCTACTGCCATTTAAATTCAAAGTGTGTGTTGTGTATTTTCTTAAAGGTGGTGTTGGGTTTTACAAGTATGAAGTAGTAGGTTGTGGCAGCCGCTACATCAGCCATACGCCAGTCATGTGTGCAAGCCACGGAATTTTGTCACATACAGTATCTCACAAAAGTGAGTACACCTCCTCACATTTTTGTAAATATTTTATTATATCTTTTCATGTGACAACACTGAAGTAATGACACTTTGCTACAATGTAATGTAAAGTAGTGCATGTACAGCTTGTATAACAGTGTACATTTGCTGTCCCCTCAAAATAACTTAACACACAGCCATTAAAGTCTAAACTGCTAGCAACAAAAGTGAGTACACCCCCAATTGAAGATGTCCAAATTGGACCCAATTAGCCATTTTTCCTGCCCGGTGTCATGTGACTTGTTAGCGTTACAATGTGTCAGGTGTGAATGGGGAGCAGGTGTGTTAAATTTGGTGTTATTGCTCTCACTCTCTCATACTGGTCACTGGAAGTTCAACATGGCACCTCATGGCAAAGATCTCTCCGAGGACCTGCAAAAAAGAATTGTTGCTCCACATAAAGATGGCCCTGAAACTGAGCTGCAGCACGGTGGCCAAGACCATACAGGGGTTTAACTGGACAGGTTCCACTCAGAACAGGCCTCGCCATGGTCAACCAAAGAGGTTGAGTGCACGTGCTCTGCGTCATATCCAGAGGTTGCCTTTGGGAAATATACGTTTGAGTTCTGCCAGCATTGCTGCAAAGGTTGAAGGGGTGGGAGGTCAGCCTATCAGTGCTCAGACCATACGCCGCATACTGCATCAAATTGGTCTACATGGCTGTCATTCTGGAAGGAAGCCTCTTCTAAAGACGATGCACAAGAAAGCCTGCAAACAGTTTGCTGAAGACAAGCAGACTAAGGACATGGCTTACTGGAACCATGTCCTGTGGTCTGATGAGACCAAGATAAACTTATTTGGTTCAGATGGTGTCAAGCTTGTGTGGTGGCAACCAGGTCAGGAGTACAAGAACAAGTGTGTCTTGCCTACAGTCAAGCATGGTGGTGGGAGTGTCATGGTCTGGGGCTGCATAAGTGCTGCCGGCACTGGGGATGTACAGTTCATTGAGGGAACCATGAATGCCAACATGTACTGTGACATACTAAAGCAGAGCATGATCCCCTCACTTCAGAGACTGGGCTGCTGGGCAGTATTCCAACATAACGGCCCCAAAAACACCTCCAAGATGACCACTGCCTTGCTAAAGAGGCTGAGGATAAAGGTGATGGACTGGCCAAGCATGTCTCCAGAGCTAAACCCTATTGAGCTTATGTGGGGCATCCTCAAACGTAAGGTGGAGGAGCACAAGGTTTCTAACATCCACCAGCTCCGTGATGTCGTCATGGAGGAGTGGAAGAGGACTCCATTGGCAACCTGTGAAGCTCTGGTGAACTCCATGCCCAAGAGGGTTAAGGCAGTGCTTTAAAATAATGGTGGCCATACAAAATATTGACACTTTGGGCCCATTTTGGACATTTTCACTTAGGGGTGTACTCTGTTTTGTTGCCAGCGGTTTAGACATTAATGGCTGTGTGTTGAGTTATTTTGAGGGGGCAGCAAATTTACACTGTTATACAAGCTGTACACTCACTACTTTACATTGTAGCAAAGTGTAATTTCTTCAGTGTTGTCCCATGAAAAGATAGAATAAAATATTTACAAAAATGTGAGGGGTGTACTCACTTTTGGGAGATATTGTAAGCATCGATGAACCTCTGAGTAGCCCTTTGAAAACTTAAAGTGTATCCCACCTTTGCAGTCAAATTTGTGAAATCCCCACGTTTGTTCATAGTCCCATTCACATCACATACTTAAAATGTATTTAAAAATATATATTGCCTACATTTGTAGTTCCTTTGGAGCAGGGACATAGGACTGGCAGCTTCTAATGCTTAGAACAGATGGCAATGTAGCAATAGGAGAAGACTTGAGGGCAGTTTTTTTAAGCGCATTAACATACAATGCAGACATTAAAGTGTTACTTATCCCAGGAGCCTGCATTCACTATATGTGGTCTCCCATAGTACACAGAACATGGAAATGCAATTATTTTAGTAAATATAAACTACTAAATACCTTTTCTCAACAGCAGTATATTGCAATCTTGTGACTTCTATCAGTGTCTGGTCAAAGCTAGTAGGAGGAATTTTCATTCTACTCTGACTGTCCTATGAGGCTGCAGGACCCCTGACCTTCTGGACAGTGCTGCTTGGCCCTGTGACGGTCACATGCACCCTCCCAAGAAAAGAAAAAAAAAGCTCTCCCACCAGTAATACCCACCAAACTGAGCATGTGCAGAGTGACTCCAAAGGCTCTGTCTTATCAGGAGATGGGTTGGGGACAATAAAAGAATGGGAGGATCAGCGAACACAGGATTAAACAGCATTTTTACACAATGCATAGGATTAACCTCTAAGGTTCTACAGTGAGTATAACCTGAACTTGAACCCGTTTTTAGGACAGCGTGCAAATCTTGTTTACAACTGATCATGAGATCTGCCAACAGAGCACAGACAGGGTTAATTATGTTAAACATTACTCCACAGCCTCCTCCTTAACATTACAAAGCAGGAGAACGTTAAGTAGGATTTTAAGCACATAGAAAGCACATAAAAAGGACAGCAGAAATGTTTGTTTTTTCAGTGCTATGCTAAGTAAATGGGAATATTTAACACATCTAAAGTGGGTGCTATCTTAATTTGGCAGCAAAAGTGGAAATACATTATAAGACATGCAGCATTGCTGGCCTTCAGAGAATTGATTTAAAAGCCTGAACACTTTAGCAGCCTGGAACACCTTTGGGTGCCCCAAGGAGAGTAGTAATGCGGTGCATTACACCCACACAGTGGGTGTGGCCAAATTGCTCTTGCTGATGTCATCGTCCTACCCCCCCAATGATGTCAAACCTGCCCCCAGACAGTCACCCACAGCTCCCGGAGGCAAAAGATTTGTGTGTGACTATCTTGGTTACTTGGAGAGCCATAGTCCAGTCTGAATAATGTGCCCGGGTTTCAGTCCGCCTAAAACCCGGACACATGATTCAAAACCCGGACTGTCCGGGTGAATTCCGGACAGGTGGCAACCCTAGGTGCTCTCTTCTCCATTCTGAGATCTGAACCCTATGTCACTGCTGAGTCCTGTAAAGCAGATTGCTGAGTCTATAGTGACGTAGATGGTAGAAGGATCCACAGCATGTAGCATGGGGGCCAGGTATCCAACGCTACTGGAAATGTTCAGTTCTGAAGGCTGCTGTGCTGGAATGGAGGGAAGGTAGGACACATGGCTTGCATGATAGACCATAGACCAGGGGTAGGCAACCTGGGGCCCTCCAGCTGTTGCAGAACTACAAGTCCCATCATGCCTCTGGGAGTAATTGTAACTGCCAGCCTTGCAATGCCTCATGGGAAATGTAGTTCCACAACAGCTGGAGGGCTACTGGTTACCTACCCCTGCCATAGACTGTTCTCACTTTAAGAATGCTAGTTGCCTGGCTGTCACGCTGATGCTTTGGTTTAAATGGTATTTGAGTTGTTGACCCAGAACAGGAATAAAGTGTGACACTTGTTCTGGGTGTGTGACTTTACCCCTTTTGTTCATCCATATTAAATGCACATTTTTTTACATGAAAACACACCTAAAACTCCAAGGATAATATATTTTATGGAAGCAACAACATAAGCATAAACTTTTTTTTTAAAATATCACACAATATTTTCGTCATCATATTTATCTAATCTATATTTTCCGTGAAAAATACACTCAAATTATTTTTAGGGCACACAGAACATAATCTCCATTTTTTTTTTTTTTTGTTAAGTAAATGGATAACAAATATGTCAAGTCTCAAAGTTGAGACAACAACACAGACAATGTTTTGACTATACAGTACATACATTTTAACTATGGAATGCTCACATACACGCAGTATTAAAGTGGTTCTAAAGCCTTGAAGCGGAGTTCCAGTCATTTTTGTGTTAAAAGTCAGCAGCTACAAAAAGTGACTTTTAACCACTTGACCACTGGGCACTTAAACCCCCTTGACAACCAGACCAATTTTCAGCTTTCAGTGTCCTCACATTTTGAATGACAATTACTCAGTCATGCAACACTGTACCAATATGAAATTTGCATCCTTTTTTTCACACAAATGGAGCTTTCTTTTGGTGGTATTTTCACTGGGTTTTTTATTTTTTGCGCTATTAAAAAAGACTGAAAATTTTGTAAATAAAATGAATTTTTCTTTGTTTCTGTTATAAAATTTAGCAAATTAGTCATTTTTCTTCATAAATTTTGCCCAAAATTTATACTGCTACATATCTTTGGAAAAGAAAAACTAATTAATGGATATTATTTGGTCCTTGTGTAAGTTATGCCCCGTACACACGATCCGAAAATCGGACGACAGATCGTCCGTTTTTTTTCGCATGCTAATCTCAGATCGAATCGGAAGAGTTTACTTTAGTCACGAAAATTCTCGCACGACAGCATAAAAATTCGGAAGCGATGTGATGTGTTGCAGTGTATTTGTATTGCATTTTTGAACGACAGCTGTACTGATGAAACGAAAATCGTACGATCGGGCACCGCGCGAGAAAATTTTTCCTGCATGTCCAATCTTGTCCGGATGGAAAACATCGGATGAACTGTCGTGATCGGCTCTCGAAAGCTCTGTACCAACGATCCGATTATCGTACGACCGCTTCGAAAGCGGTATTTTCCATCCGATTTTCGGATCGTGTGTACGGGGCATAAGAGTCTACAAGCTATGGTGCCAATCACTGAATATTGATCACACCTGATGTACTGATGGCCGATCTCATTTCTTGAGACCCTAACAAGCCATGAAAGTACAAATATCCCTCAAATTACCCATTTTTGGAAAGTAGAGATTCTAAGATATTTAGTAAGAGGCATGGTGAATTTTCTAAAGTTGTAATTTTTTTCCCACAATCCTTTCCAAAATGAAGATTTTTTTTTTCTTTTCTTTTTTTCACAAAATTGTCATATTAACAGGTTATTTCTCATACCCAGCGTATGCATACCACAAATTACACCCCAAAATACATTCTACTACTCCTCCTGAGTATGGCGATACCACATGTGTGAGACTTTTACACAGCCTGGCCACATACAGAGGCCCAACATGCAGGGAGCACCATCAGGTGTTCTAGGAGCATAAATTACACATATCATTTCTTGACTACCTCTTGCACTTTTGAAGGTCCTGGAGCACCAAGGCAAATGAAATGCCCAAAAAATGACCCCATTTTGGAAAGCAAACACCCCAACGTATATTCTGGGAGGCATAATGAGTCTTTTGAACATGTCATTTTTTCCACAAGTTTTTGGAAAATGTGGAAAGAAAGAAAATGAAAACGCAAAGTTGTCCATTTATACAATATTTGTAACACACAGCATGTACCCCTCAAAATATTCTGCTACTCCTCCCGAGTATGACGATAACCACATATGTGACACTTTTACACAGCCTGGCCACATACAGAGGCCCAACATGCAGGGAGCACCGTCAGGTGTTCTAGGGGCATACATTTCAAATCTAATTTGACTACCTTTTACACTATTGTGAGGCACTGTGGTGGCATGGATAGGCACTGTAGTGGCACGGATGGGCAGGGTAGTGGCACAGATGAGCAGTGTAGTGGCATGGATGGGCACTGTAGTGGCATGGGTGGGTAGTGTAGTGGCACAGATGGGCACTGTAGTGGCACGGATAGGCACTGTAGTGGCATCGATGTGTCACGGATGAGAACTGATGTGGTATGGGAGAGCATGAATGAGGCACAAATGAGCCATGGATGGGGATGACTGAGCACGGATGGGGATGGATGAGCATGGATGGGAAGACTGAGCATGGATGGGGAAGGATGAGCACGGATGAGGATGACTGAGCATGGATGGGGATGGATGGGCACGGATGAGGATGACTGAACACGGATGGGTATGGATGAGCATGGATGGGGATGACTAAGCATGGATGGGTGGGTGAGCATGGATGGATGGCTGGGTAAGCACGGCTGGGTGGGTGAGCATGGATGGATGGGTGGGTGAGCATGGCTGGGTGGGTGAGCATGGATGGGTGAGCATGGCCAGGTGGGTGAGCATGGATGGATGGCTGAGCATGGATGGATGGCTGGGTGAGCACGGCTGGGTGGGTGAGCATGGATGGATGGATGGGTGAGCATGGATGGATGGCTGGGTGAGGATGGCTGAGCATGGATGGGTGAGGATGGCTGGGTGGGTGAGCATGGATGGTGTGAGGATGGCTGGGCGGGTGAGTATGGATGGGGTGAGGGTGACTGGGTGGGTGAGCATGGATGGGGAGAGGACGGCTGGGTCGGTTGTGGGGGTGGATGGATGGTGGAGGTGCCCTGGACTCAGCGGTCACGGATGTTCCCGCGTGCGCGCCCCAGGGGGTGCGCGGGAAGCGCGTTCATGGGAGGACGTCATAGTACGTCCTCCCAGAATTAATTAACCGTCCTTTAGAAGTCTTTTGTCTATAGGGCAGTTGTTAACTGGTTAATAAAAACACACTCACCTGTCCCGCGGTCCAGCGATGCGGCCGCCCGAATCCTTGGTTCTCTCCCTCACCTCTACCCGGCATTACAAGTGTGGGCACCTTGACAACTTGCAGCTTCACAGCCGGGTGCTCATTGCACATGCTGGATTTGAACTGCGCCGGGCAATCTTCTGGGACCTGTGACGTGTCCCAGAAGATTTCAGGGAGGGAGAGGAGAACTTCCGCTCGAGTCGACTAGCCGGTCCGAGTGGGAGTGGGAGCAGGGTACCTGTCAAAACTAGGTATCTGCTCTCTCCCCCCCCAAAAAAAAAAAAATGATGTGCCAAATGTGACATGGAAGGGGTTGAGGAGTGCTTAAAGTGGTTGTCAACTCGTGACAACCACTTTAACCTACAAGTAAGCCTATAATAAGGCTTACCTGTAGGTGCCCTGCATATCTCCTAAACCATTGCGGTTCAGGAGATATGCAGTATACTAGCTGTGCCGACGTCATTTCGGCACATGCGCAGTGAAGAAACGGCCTCCGTGCCATTTCTTCACTGTGACTGTGCCGTGACTGGCGGCTCACGTGCGCATGCTCGCGAGTGACGTCACGCGACTTCGGCCAGTCATAGAGCCGGAGATCGCGGCCCCGGAAGGAAGAGGGGGTGAAGATGGACATGGCCAGCACAGGGGACAGCGCTGGATGTCACAGGCTTCATAGCCCATTATGCATCTACTTTGCAGGGGAATATAGAGGAAGTAAACCCAATCTGGGTTTACTTCCTCTTTAAAGAGGAACTTCCCCTTTTGGGTGGAACTCCACTTTAAGCTTTTTTTACCTTAATGCATTCGGTGCATTAAAGTAATTGTAAAGGCAGAAGGTTTTTTATGTTCATGCATTCTGTGCATTAAGATAAAAAGCCTTCTTCTGTGTGTAGCAGCCTCACCGGCACCCTCTAATACTTACCTGAGCCCCATCTCTGTCCAGCGAAGTTCATGAGTGTCTTAGCTGTCTGGAACTCTCCACCTACTTGACTGAGACACAGCAGCGGTGCCATTGGCTCCGTGGCTGTCAATTTAAGTCAGATAATGGACACTGCTGCAGCTCGACTCGGGTGCCCCCATAGCAAGCTGTGGGGGTCACTCGACAGGAGGGAGGGGCCAGGAGCTAAGAAGAGGGACCCGAAAAGAGGAGGATCCAGGCTGCCCTGTGCAAAACCAACTGCACAAAGAAGGTAAGTATAACGTTTGTTATTTCTTAAAACACAAAAACGACACTTTACAATAACTTTATGGTAACAAAACCTTCTGTTCTGCAGGATCCCCTCCACCTCATACTTACCTGAGCCCGATTGCAATCCAGCGCTGTACCTGAGAGCAGCAGCTTGCTCGGGTCTCTCCCTTCTTACTGGGTGGATTAATAGTAGTGGGAGCCATTGGCTCTTGCTGCTGTCAATTAAATCCTGTGACAAGGGAGCCGGGGGATAAGGCCAAGCAGCCCTGTCTGTCTATAGACACAGACAGGGCGGCTTGGGAGCGAGCCCATATGAGCGCCCCCATAGAAATCCACTTTCTAAGGGGGGCCCTTGCCAAAGAGGAAGGGCCAGGAGTGCCGGTGGGGAAACCTAGAGGAGAAGGATCCAATTCCATTGCACAGAGCAGGTAAGTATAACATGTTTATTATTTTAATTAAGATAGATTTAAAAAAAATAAAGCTTTAATATTACTTTAAATTAGTCTACACTTCCAGCTCAGCAACATGGCAATGTTTGAATATTTTCAGTTGCCACAGTGGAAATCTCTAGATCAGGGTTTCTCAACCAGGGTCCCTCCAGAGGTTGCTAGGGGTTCCTTGAGCAATGAGAAATTTCTGCCTCTCAGATAAATTCCCAATGACACCATTGTTTTTTTTAGCTATCTGTAAGGGAGAAGATTTTCCCAATAACCACAGGTATAAGAAGCATTCTTCCCACTGACATCACACTAATGTATCATGAGTTCTAGATAAAGTCATTTTAGCAGGGGTTCCCTGAGACCAGAAAGTTATTTCAAGGGTTCCGCTATGTTGAAAAGGTTGGGAACCCCTGCTCTAGATCATGCACAGTCATGGTGAAGCAAAATAGACAATACATATCATTTTGAAGCTCACGGTTTTGCTGCCTTTAGAATACTAACTTGTGCTGGCCAAACAATATGCAAATTTCATCTGGTTGCTCTATGGATCCCCACCCTCTCGCCCAGACAAAATTTTCAGATGTTCAGGTATTCTGACACTTGCTGGGGCAGCAGTCAGAATACAATAGGCGCAACAAGAAATTGTCCATCCTGGCTGTATAGCATGGATGGAAATATGTTCGATTTTTTTTATTTATTCGGCCCTCAGACTGACTAAAAAAAAATCTAAGCGTGTATGGCCAGCTTAAAGTGGTTGTCAACTCGTGACAAGCACTTTAACCTACAGGTAAGCCTATGATAAGGATTACCTGTAGGTGCCCTGCATATCTCCTAAACCTGCACAGTTCAGGAGATATGCAGTGTTCTGTGTGTGCCAACGTCATTTCGGCACATGCGCAGTGAAGAAATCGCCTCCGTGCCGTTTCTCCACTGAGATCATGATGTGACTGGCGGCTCCCACATGCATGCATGGGAGTGACATCACACGACTCCGGCCAGTCACAGAGCCGGAGTCGCGGCCCCGAAAGGAAGAGGGGCTGAAGATGGACGCTGCCAGCACAGGGGACAGCGCTGGACATCGCAGGCTTCATTTGCAGGTAAGTGGCACATAATGGGCTACTATGCGATGCACATTAGCCCATTATGCTTCTAGTTTACAGGGGAATATAGAGGAAATAAACCCAATCTTTCAATATGAAAATAGTTCATCTGCCACCCCCACCCCACAGTGCCCACAGCTTATCAATCTTCTTTTTACATTAAAATACTACCACTATATACTCTTCTGGATGATCTGTATACCACGGTGAGATGATAAACTGCAGTTTTTTCAGTGCAGAGATTTTCAGGTGTGTGATGTCAATATCATGTGACCTGGCAACTCGAAGAACAAGTAAATGTTCTCTCCAGCATAAAAGACACAACTGGGCATATGCAGGCACCATGCCTGTGTGTTAGCTGCCTTCCCCAGATAGTGCAGGAGGGAAGAATCTGTGCATACAGGATAAAACAGCCTTTTTGCACAATGCAGAGGATTAACCCCTTGAGTTCCACAGTGAGTATAACAAGCATGCTATGCTGCATGTACAAACTGATTTTACTGTTGTGAGTTTAGTAACACTTTAAAGCGGAGTTCCACCCTGTTAAGGGCCGGTTCACACTGAGGCGATCCGACTTCGGGGCAACTTTGCTAGGCGATTTGAAAAGGCGAAGCGGCGCGATTGCGAAGCGATTGCGAAGCGATATCAGGCCATTTTAGGCGATTTCAGGCGATTTCAACACGAGTACCTGGGACATGAGAGATGTGTCTTCTGTCAAAATTATGTTCTTCTTCCTGGAAAGTCACTTCTTCATAGACGAGGATCCGACTTGGAAGCGAACTTCCATTGACTTCTATGGGCTCAATTCGCCTAGAAGTTGATTGAAAATAGTACAGGAACCTTTTTTGGAATCGCTTCGGACTTGAGTAGCGCATATTAAGACGGCTCCATTCATTCCAATGGGATTTCTGATGACAGGTGATTTGAGGCGAATTGGGGCGACACAAGTCGGATCGCAAATCGCCTAGGATCGCCTCAGTGTGAACCGGCCCTTAAAAGTCATCAGCTACCAAAGCTGCTGACTATTAACAATCGGCCACTCACCTGTCCCTCGCTCCAGCGATGCGGTCGCCTGAGGGCTCGCTCTTCTCCCCCTCGCTTTGGCTTCAACGCCGGGCGCTCACTGCGCATGCACGAGTCGCGCTGCGGCTTGTGAATGGCTCGGTGCATCTTCTGGGACCTGTGACGTGTCCCAGAAGATCGCCGGGTGGGAGTGAGGGAAGGTGAACTTCCTTCCGGCTCCTCTGCGCCAGGGGAGGAAGTCGACCTGGGACCCTGTGAAAACAGGGTATACGGTTCCCCCCCAAAAAAATGACATGCCAATTATGTCAGGGGGTCACCTCCCCTTAAAGCGGAAGTTCCACTTTTGGGTGGAACTCCGCTTTAAGTAAAAAAAAAAGCATGGCAATATGGATTGACCCTTTAACTAAAGTTCTACATTGACTTGTAAACTGCCTAAATGAAAATGTATGATCATGGCATCTGGTTTCAAAGCACTTACTGCCCTAATAATTATCACAAGGAACCATGGATACAATTGTCCTGTTGCCAAAAAAACGAATAGCATGATCATGACAGAATCAGCTGTCTAGCTCTATGGCAGGACCATAAATACTCCAGGAGATAGATCTTATCTAGTTAAAAACAATTGCTCCCAGGGCTGCTAGCAAACCAGAAATGGATGGGGCAAGGGTAAAAAAACCGGGAGAGCTAAGGGATGAAAATTCATAGGAAGGGGCATAGACAAGCATGTAGACCACGCTGAAGAAAAGAGCTGAAAGAGAAAGTGAGCAAAAGAAAATGCAGCACATTCAGAGCACTGATTAAGGGAATGCAGAGTGAACTTCGGTCTCTGCCAAGTTTTCTTGTTAAACATGTTTTTGTAACTCGCAGATTCTGAAATCCAGATGTGAAATCCCTGAAGCTAGAAAAAAGGATAGTGACACGGAGAGAGGGAGAAGCTTGGCTGAGAGAAAAGTCACAAGGGAGTGCCTTATAAATGTTCACTTCTTTGCTCCTACCCATCAAGCCACATTCTGATGTGCAGATGCTTTCTTATCTGTCTGTGTATGGTAGGACCTAAAGGGAAGACCCCAAGGCCTGGTACACACAATGACATTATTGGACAAATGAACGTCTGTTTTTTTTTTTTGCATGCTAATCTCCATACCAAATAAGAAGAGGTTACCAAAGTACAAAAATTCTCGTACGACAGAATAAAAATACGGAAGTGATGAAATGTATTGTATTGCATTAGTATCGTATTTTTGGACGAAAACTGTACTGATTAAACAAAAATCGTATGAGAAAAATTTTCGTGTTCATCCCTTCAGATAATTTCTGACAAAAGCTGTGCACTAATAAACAGATTATCGTACGATCGATTTGATTCACCTGATTTTCTGATCATGTGTATGGGCTTTAATCGCTTGCCAATCGCCCCACGTATATGTACTCCTACAGGTGAAATTACATATCTGTATATTATCTCCACTACAGGGCAGCGACCAGCTCCCGCTATGATTAGACACAGTGGGAGCCAATCAGAGGGTCCAGCGGACCCGATGTCCGCCGGGACCCATCGATCGTTCCTGACTGAGGCAGAATGGTGGTCTGCCTATGTAAACACGGCAGATCGCCCTTCTGTGACAAGGGAAGAAAGAGATCCTGTGTTTCTGTTAAGCAAGAACACGGATCTCTGTCTTCCCACCAAGGGCGGCCCATCCATTATGGGCGCCGCCACCCGCTCCTATCCATGCATCCGGCCCCTTGCAGGACGCCGGGTGCATGAATTCCAATGGAGGGGGTGGGCGGAGGTGTTTTTTTTTAAGCACGTGATTAGAGCCAGAGGCTCTTCAAAATAGGGTGGGCTCAGGGTGCAGAGCATTGCATCCGGAGCCCACCCAGGTGAGTTACATACCGAAAGAATATCCGCTATTGTAACACTGATCCTTCTCCTGACCAATCAGGAAGCGGGTCTGAAACCCAGCACCCAATTGGCTGAAGGTACCGCGATCCTATTGGACGCCTAGGGGAGGAGGAGAGAAGAAAGGAGACACAGGGGAAGCAAGCGGGCCGACCGTCTGTCGCCCAAAGAGAAGCTAGGCTGGCCGTCAGGAGGAGGAGGGAGGAGACCCACCACTGGAGCAGACACACCGGTCGCCCGGAAGGAAGTCCGCGGTAAGTGTTGCGGCTGACCGACCAACCGGGGGGGAGGGGGAGAGGCAGGGGGGTGTGAGTGACCTGACGGCCGCCACTTCTTCCCACAGTACAAGCACCCCCCACATGGTTATAAAGTGCTCCTTTAAGCCTTTGATCGCCCCTGATATTAACCCTTGCCAGTGTCATTATTACAGTGACCGTGCATATTTTTTAGCACTGATCACTGTATTGGTGTCACTGGTCCCCAAAAAGTGTCACTTGTTGTCTGATTTGTCTGCCGCAATATCGCAGTCACACTATAAATCCCTGGTTGCCACCATTACTAGTAAACAAAATAAATAGAAATTCCAATAAAAATATCCCATAGCTTGTAGACGCTATAACTTTTGCACAAACCAATCAATATACACTTATTGGGATTTTTTTTTTTTTAATACTAAAAACATGTAGCAGAATACACATTGGCCTAAACTGATGAAGAAATTCGATTTTTTACATTTTTTTTAATTGTGTGTGTTTTATAGCAGAGAGTAAAAAATGTTTTTTTTTCTCAAAATTGTCGGCCTTTTTTTTTTTATAGAGCAAAACATAAAAACCGCAGAGGTGATCAAATACCACCAAAAGAAAGCTCTATTTCTGAGTAAATAAAAGACATCAACTTTATTTGGGTACAGCGTTGCTTAACCACAGAATTGTCAGTTAAAGTGACGCAGTGCCTTATCGCAAAAAATGGCCTGGTCATGAAGGGGGGGGGGGGAGTAAACCCTCCGGAGCTGAAGTGGTTAAACGGAAGATACAGTATCACAATAAATAAATGATAGGCTGATAAGGATAAATACACAATATTGTCTTATGGGATCAGTGCAGCTCAAATCTTTAGTGCACCTTATGTTGAACTTGAAGGTGTTCTTTGGATGCAACTCTGTTAAAGGCTCCATTGGTGAAATGTGTCCCAACACGCTGCCCTGGCTATTTTTTCGTTACTAGATACAATATTTAAAGGCACCCTCCACTCAAACCTGCTAATGAAGACCTAAAATGCCAACAGGGAACACATCCTAATTGCTTAGGACATGTCTTTTTCATTCAATAATTGCTGTGCAGTAATCCATCCCTTTCCCCATTAAAGTTCACCTCCTGGCAAAAATGAACCTCTCTCTCACCTATAGGGTAGCCCCAAGTTCAGTTTTCATTTTGTGATCAGAGAATGTGATGCAGGAAAAGAATTTCCAAACACACCCACTGCAGGCTCCTTGCTGTCTTTCACATATGGAAGCCTTGATATATCTAAGTGACAATACCAAGAGGTTTCTTACAGCCACTAATTACGGTAGATATGAACTTGCCTTAAAATTCTAAAGCTGACTGGTGATACATTCAACAGATAGAGAGGACATTACACAGCACAAATTCAGGAAGCAGACCCCTGATCTGCAAAGTCATACATTCTAAAGAAGTTTGCGAGCAGGAAGGTACAGCGTTTTTATTGCAAAAGAGACAAAGTACATCTCTTCTGCAATAAAAATCATTGCTAACACTTTTTGCAGGTGAAACCCGAACTGTAGCTGAAAATTGCTGCAGAACTTTCTTTGTTGCTGCTGTATTATTCCTCTGCAGTGTGGACAGGGTTAAACTGACTATTCATTGATGCCGAAGTGCACCAGCCATCTACTTTGCAATGATCGTCTATGGAGCCTCTCTGGTGTAGGGGGCAGCCATCTTGGCTGGCCTGATTCAGTCCTGGAGGTAATTGGACGATGCAACAGAGCAAGGAGAAGTGGGGCAGCAAGCTGGTGAGGGATGGGGAGAGGGCTGGCTTAAAGCAGGTGTGTTGGGAAAAAAAGACTGAGCTGTACTGGAGAGCGCTCTTACCTGAGTGAGGAAGGAAAAGAGAGACTGTCTATGCAGCGTTGAAAGAGAGATATTAACCACTTCCCGACCGCTGTATGCAAAATGACGGCCGGGAAGTGGCTTAGTTATCCTGACTGGACGTCATATGACGTCCTCAGGATAACAAGCCGCCGCGCGCCCGGGGGGTGCGCATCGCGGCGATTGGTGGTGTGGGAGGTCAGTCTGACCCTCCCCCTGCAATACCGATCTCGGTAAAGCGCTTCGATCTGAAGCACTTTACCATGTGACCAGCCGTGACCAATCACGGCTGGTCACAGTGTAACACAGGAAAGCCGTTTATCGGCTTTCCTGTACTCAGGTCTGCAGACCTGAGGAGTGGAGAGCCGATCGGCCGCTCTCCTGACAGGGAGGGTTTGTGCTGATGATTTATCAGCACAGCCCTTCCTCGGATCGCCACCCTAGACCACCAGGGAGCCTGCCCAGGGACCACCAGGGATGTGCCCACCCAGGACCACCAGGGAGCCGACCAGGGACCACCAGGGAGCCAATCTGCACCACCAGGGAGACCCCCCTAGACCACCAGGTAAGAGACATAGTGCCCAATGTGGATGGCACTCAGTGCCACCTTCAGATGCCACCCTAGACCACCAGGGAATGAACCCCTATCAGTATATATGCCCACCAGTGCCCCTATCAGTGCCCCTATCAATGCATACCAGTGCCACATATCAGTGCCCACCATTGCCACCTACCAGTGCCCATCTATCAGTGCCCATCAGTGCCACCTATCAGTGCCCAGTGCCGCCTATGAGTGCCAATCAGTGCTGTCTATGAGTGCCCATCAGTGCCGCTTAGCAGTGTCCGTCAGTGCTGTATATCAGTGCCACCTATCAGTACCCGTCAGTGCTGCTTATCAGTGCCGCTTAACAGTGTTCATCATTGCTGCATATAAGTGCCTCATCATCAGTGCCACCTCATCAGTGCCAATCAGTACTGCCACATCAGTGCCCGTCAGTGTAGCCTCATCAGTGCCCACCAGTGATGGAGAACATTTACTTATTTACAAAGTTTTGTGACAAAAATAGAGAATTTTTTTTTTTTTTTTTCAAAATTTTCGGTCTTTTTTTTATTCGTAGCGCAAACAATAAAAAACCGCAGGGGTGATCAAATACCACCAAAAGAAAGCTCTATTTGTGGAAACAAAATGATAAAAAATCTGTTTGGGTACAACGTCGCACGGCCGCGCAATTGTCATTCAAAGCGCAACAGCAATGAAAACTGAAAATTGGTCTGGTAGTAAACTATTCTAAGTGCATAGTATTGAAGTGGTTAAAGTGATTCCTATCCCTGAGCACATTCTGATCAGCTGCCCTCTGCCTACCAGATTGGCATGGTGATTCATATAGGAAGGAGGTTGATTTTTTCAGAAACTCCATTGAGGTGTTGAGCTGTCGAAGTTTGTTGTAGGAAAACCTGTCTAGGTTAGGTGTATCCTGTATATTGCATTGGGGAGGTGTATAGTGCCTTACCGGCACAAAATTCCTTAAGGATGTATTCCATCTTCATTGCTTAATAGTTTTTACATTGTGCTTTAGCATGAAATAAACTCATGCAGAACTGTATTTGCTATTAGGCAATATGTTAAGCATGATTTGTCCTGAACATCTGGTCTCTTAGTGGTCTTTAAGGAGTGGACTTGGACAGCTTCATTAATTTTTGCCAACTACGTTGGAGGTTTACACTATTAATCTGCTACCCTGTCTATGAATTAGTCACACTTCCCTAAACAGACAACATCCAGTGTCACAGCATGACCCCTTGTCCTAGTACTGCCGTTCAGTCTATAATGCATTTCCCAACTGTATTTGGTTCAGTATATTTATACATAAAACGTGAGCCAGCACAGCACTGTGAGTACCTTTTTGTCCAGTTTGCCAGTAACATATATCTGAACGGTTTATATGAATGACATTATATTATCAAATGGCTATATATACTAGGGGTACACTGTGTTCTTAAAGTGAAACTCTAGGCAAACATCACACAAATGGCTGAGTAAAATGACAAATCCTCAAGAAAACTTCCAGTTTAAGGCCTCATACACACGGGCGTATCTTTAAAAATAAACAAAACATCGGGCCCGACGTCAAGGAAAAAAAATTGGCGTTTTTCGGCGTAAGTGAGCGTCGGCGTCAATAGGCGTTTTTAACCACTTCAGATGCGCGCTATTGCCGAAGTACGGCTCCAGCGCGGATCTGAAATGCCCGTCGTCCACTGTGCACGCTCCTGGCGCGCCCCCTGGTGGCGCACGCCCGCCGATTTCTTTTAGGAGCCTCAGAACGGGGAACCGCCGTTGTAAACACGGCGGTTCCCCGTTCTGTGACAGGGGACATAGCAGATCTACTGATCCCTGTCACTGGGATCAGTTAGATCTGTTATGTTCCGACCAGCCTCACCCCCCCCCCACAGTTAGAACACACCCAGGGAACATTGTTAACCCCTTCACTGCCCCCTGCTGGTTAACCCCTTCACTGTCAATGACATTTACACAGTAATCAGTGGATATTTAAATTTCTGATCGCTGTATAAATGTCATTGGTCCCAAAAATGTGTAAAAAATGTCCGACATTTCTGCAGCAATATCGCAGTCCCGATAAAAATCGCAGATCGCCGCCATTACTAGTAAAAAAAAAAAAAAATAATAAAAACGCCATAAATCAATTCCCAGTTTGTAGACGCGAGAACTTTTGCGCAAACCAATCAATATACGCCGATTGCGATTTTTTTTTTTACCAAAAATATGTAGAAGAATATATGTCGGCCAAAACTGATGAATTATTTTTTTTAATAGATTTGTACTTTAGCAAAAAGTAAAAAATATTGTTCTTTTTTTCAAAATTGTCGCTCATTTTTTGTTTATAGCGGCGATCAGAAATGACGCAGAGGTGATCAAATACCACCAAAAGAAAGCTCTATTTGTGGGAAAAAAAGGACGCAAATTTTATTTGGGTACAACGTCGCACGACCGCGCAATTGTCATTCAAAATGCGACAGCGCTGAAAGCCAAAAATTGGTCTGGGCAGGAGGGGGGTTTAAGTGCCCGGTAAGGAAGGGGTTAAAAAAAATCATCCCTCTGCTATTTTTCAACCTAAAAACATTGGCATCAAAAAACGTCGGAAAACGCTGGTACAATATTAGTTGCCGTTTATTGGCGTTAGTTGGCGTCTGTTGGCGTTTTGCGGCGTCGGCGTCAAAAAATGCCAAAACGTTACAGCCTCAGAACGCGATGGCCGTGGGTTCTACTTTCAGCTCACTAACGCCGACGCCACCTACAGCTCAAAAACGCCGACGTTTTTATGGGGCCATTGACTAACATGGAGAGCTGCAAAAAACGCCAGAAAAAGCCGGCGTCAAAAAACGTCCATGTGTATATTGTTTTGGTGTTTGTTTCACGTTCTTATGCGCGATTTTGAGCTTTGCCGTTTTTTATTAGCCAATAGAAAAAATTATCACATTTTGCATCTGTTGCTAGGTATTTTAGCTTTTTGTTAGCTTTTCTATTCACTTTTATTTCTTTTTTTTATTATGATAATTATTCCTTTTTTTCATTTGAGCAGAAAATTGTGCGACACAACGCGCAAATGCACACAAAAGGTACAAATGGCGCGCTTCCATTCATTTCTATGGGAATAACACCACGCCAAAAACGCTCAAATCTGCACGGTTCGAGCTACAAAAAAAAGCTTGAGAACTTTTTTAAGCTTCAGGCGACTTGGAGTGCAGATGTGAACCATCTCCATAGAGAATAATTGTTTTTTTTTCTCCTCCAGCATTTTGGAGCTTTGAGCTTTGAGGGGTGAATGGGGCCTAAATACTGGCTCTGTTATTTAACCACTTAACGACCGCCCATCCGCCGTCATTATACGGCAGTACTTTGCCATTGAATACCGTTGTTATGGCAGCAGGTAGCTGCCATAACCTCGGTATCTTTTTAACAGGCGGTCGGCTTTCACATAAAAGTGGTCTCTGTGGTGGATTCGCCGCAAGATCACATTTATCGGGGGCAGGAGAGGGCCGCCGTTGCTTTCCGGTCGTCTCCGCCGCTTACCCGAGCCCCCGGTAGTGGCGGCGACGATCCAATCCTATCCCCTCTGAGGTATGGAGCCGACTGAGGGGATGATGGCCCCCCGCTCGGCTCCATAACATTGCAGGGTGGAAGCGACGTCAAACGTCACTTCCGTCCAATGCTCTTAAAGGGGATTTTTTTCTTCAAAAGACAGTTTTTTCATTTTTTTTATTGCATTTTAGTGTAAATATGAGATTTGAGATCTTTGTGACCCCAGATCTCACATTTAAGAGGTCCTGTCATACTGATTTTTCTATTACAAGGAATGTTTACATGCCTTGTTATAGGAATAAAGGTGATCCAAAAATGTTTTTTTTTTTTTTTAAAAGGACAGTGTAAAAATAAAATGTAAAATAAATAAGGAAAAAAAAATTAAAGCACTCCATCCCGCTGAGCTCACGCGCAGAAGCGAGCGCATACATAAGTCCCACCCGCATATGAAAACGGTGTTCAAACCACACATGTGAGGTATCGCAGCAATAGTTAGAGTGCGAGCAACAATTCTAGCACTAGACCTCCTCTGTAACTCTAAAATAGTAACGTGCAGAAATTTTTAAAGGTCGCTGATGGAGATTTTTAAGTGCCCAAGTTTGTCGCCATTCCGCGCAATTTTGAAGCATGACACGTTGGGTATCAATTTACTCGGTGTAACATTATCTTTCACAATCCTGTACAAATCATTAGTAAGACCTCATCTGGAATATGCAGTTCAGTTTTGGGCACCAGTTCTCAAAAAGGATATCGGGGAACTGGAGAAAGTGCAGAGAAGGGCAACCAAACTAATAAGAGGCATGGAGGAGCTCAGCTATGAGGAAAGATTAGAGGATCTGAATTTATTCTCTCTTGAGAAGAGGAGATTAAGGGGGGATATGATCAACATGTACAAGTATATAAGTGGTCCATATAGTGAACTTGGTGTGGAGTTATTTACTTTAAGGTCATCACAAAGGGCAAGGGGGCACTCTTTACGTCTAGAGGAAAAAAGATTTCATCTACAAATACGGAGAGGTTTCTTCACAGTAAGAGCTGTGAAAATGTGGAATAGACTCCCTCCAGAGGTGGTTTTGGCCAGCACGGTTGATTGCTTTAAAAAAGGCCTGGATTCTTTCCTTAATGTAAATAATATAACTGGGTACTAACATTTATAAGTAAAGTTGATCCAGGGTGAATCCGATTGCCTCTCGGGGAATCAGGAAGGAATTTTTTCCCCCGTTATAGCAAATTGGATCCATGCTTTGCTGGGGTTTTTTGCCTTCCTCTGGATCAACTGTGGGTGAAGGATTGTATATGGGATTATTTGGTTGTGTATGTATGTATGTATGTATATATATATATATATATATATATATATATATATATATAAATGTTTTTTGGTTTTTTTTTTTGGTTGAACTGGATGAACTTGTGTCTTTTTTCAACCTGACTAACTATGTAACTATGTAATATAAAAAATTGGGCACACTTTAGTATTTTTTAATTCAAAAGAAGTGAATTTTATATAAAAAATAATTGCTCTTGTAAGACTGCTGCGCACATACAGTGTGACAAAATATTGCAACAACCACCATTTTATTCTCTAGGGTGTAAAAATATAATGTTTGGGGGTTCTAAGTAATTTTCTAGCAAAAAAAAAACTGATTTTAACTTGTAAACACCAAATCGCAGAAAGAGGCTCGGTCCTTAAAGTGGTAGTAAACCCTTATATCATTTTCAGCCAAGGAAGCTGCCATCTTGGCCTCTGTTTAACCTACAACTGCCATGATTCTGCAGATGTGATCAGCTATGACACCAGCCATTGGATGGTTTGACAGTTTGGTTTAGAGCACAACCAATGGGAATGCTTCATTTCCGGCACGTGCCGGAAATGTAACTGGTTTTTAAACTGTTAAATGGATGGGTTTACTACCACTTTAAGTGGTTAATCTGTTATGCACATTCAAAATCTGGGAGACAGTGGTAGATGTCAGGCAGCTGGCAGGGCAGCAGGAGTCAGAGTAAGTATATCCAAACAAGTGGTAAATATATTTTTTCATTATATAATCTCAAATAAGCCTGAACAATTATAAAAAATGATTTATAATATTTAAATCTGTGCTTTAAAAAAAAAAAAAGCTTTAAATAATCTGTTCATCTTTGTCTGTCGATAAATTACTTCTAGGCAGATATAAATCATAAGAACATAATTCATCCCATGTACTAGCAGCAGCATGTTCACTGCACTCCTTGAACTTTCTGTGACATCACATTAACAACTTACTGCAAAAAGAACCCCAATTACAATTTAGGGTGCCTTCAAATGCCTAGATTGACACATTTTGATAATACTAAACCACTTTGCGTTTAGACCATTATTCAGAATCCTTGACACTAGATTTCTTTTTTTTTTTTACAATGTCAGTCTTCTTTAAGAATGGACTGCATAGAGTTTGTGGGATAGTTTTGTATTTCTGCACAAGTCTCCATTGGCTTGTCCCCAGTCTTCTGCAAAAGTTCTCAGTTCTCCTCTTGCCCATGAGTTTCCTCTTTCACCATTACAAAGAACCATGAGAAAGGGCAATGCACTCTGTACATATTTTTTCCTACCATTGGGTTCAATATCCTAGACTGACCAAGTACAATATCTGGAATACATTGACTGATTTTTTACAAGACGATCCTATAAGGTTTTGCTGTTTTACGGCCATATGTGTGATTTTAGTAGCCTAGAAGTGTGACAGTCATCTCACCCAAGCTAATATCCATTAAGAACGTGTCTGTTAAACCATGACTCATGTACAGAAAAATGCACCAAACTTAAATTAACAACTTGCATTTAGCATTGACTTATCAAGTCCATGTGCGTCAGTAGGCATATTTTATGGAAAAATGTGAACCTGTAGCTCACTATACCAGGTAAATTGGGCGCAGGTCCTTGGAAAAAGTGTCTTCGGTAATCTGCAAACTACGTCCAGTGTACCTTGAGATCTCCAGAACCAGAGGTGCTTCAATTTACAATGGTGAACATATCTCCCGTAGTCATGCTTTGGCTCATACCCTCCTGTCCCAAGCCCCCTACTAGTTGTTGTGGTCACCCACTGAGTTTTGTTGGTAACAGGAAGGCCAAAGAGGAGTAATCTATGTATTAGTAAACAGAATCTATCTTTTAAATACTTTAAGGCCTGATGGACTTAACATAGATATTGACCGAAACTGTTTTCTGACCAATTATTAGTTACAATATCACGCCTTTTTTAGACTATTCCACCCTTTCCTTCCTCCCTTCCTCCTCTCCCCTGTCCACTTGACACATATACATACATATCCTCCCCTTCCTGTTCATAATTTATTCACTTCATAATTTATTTCATTTTTATTTTCATCTTCAATTGGGCATTTTTCATTCCTTTCTCTGGGGACATCAACTATCACTTATAAATGATTCTTCCTTTAATATATTGTCTACACAGATATCATCTCCACCCCGTACTTGTAATTTGCATATCTTAGTTTTTATATTCGTTTTATACATTTGTCTTGTCTCGTTTTTTGTCGTTTTTTATTGCTTCAGCATTTTATTCATTTATATAGAGTTTTTATATTATAATTGTCTTTAATAAATTGTATGGGATATTTTTTATTATATCACACATGAAGTATGATGATTCACGTCTCTAAGGAAGATCCTCCTAGAAAATGGCCGCGATCATGTGACGGCTGGTTGCCTGGACACGAGTTGTGTATATAAGCCAGTGGGTGTAGCAAAATGGCGTCGCTTCTGAAGACGTCAGATGACGAAACGCGTAAGTTGGAGTCTGAGACGTCACGACGCTCACCCACTACCATTACACTCGGCAACACGGAGATCTCCCTGCTAGCGAACGCTAGCATTTGCACGCTATATCTGACTTCGAAAGTGTGAGTACGGGCGGCACACAGGTGCCATAGATTTCACATACAGTATCACACTATTGCGCTTTTCTTTCTCCTTACATGTACATACGTGAGTGGGTTGTTACATAGAAGGTTGATACGCAAGCTGCTGGTCCCGACACTGGGGACATCCACGCTGACTATTCCCTCTATCAGGACGGTTTCATAAGCGGCTTCACATGGCTAGTTACAATGGAGGGTGCATTGTACACTGATTTGGCTGCACCTTTGGAGCCTCCAACCATGCTAGTGCTTATAGACTGGAAGCTGGGTGTCTATACACATATCATCTCAGAATTTTGATTATTCATGTATCTTATGTTGTTTTATTAATATTATTGTACAGTTTCTACATAATTAGCAATATTTAACATTAGCATTTTGCACAGGCAGCGCCAATCTGTCTTAATTACATCTTTTTGCAAATCTATGTATTGTGTCACTTTAGCAAGTAAGGCGAGTTTTGCTTTAATGAGTCACATAAGTAGCTTGATTCCTACTATATTTTGACAGGGAGAGCCGACTGCAAACTAGGCACCTGGATTTACGAAGTACCAATGTACACAAGCACTTCATCTGTATACTTAGCTGACTTAAAGATCAATTCATAAGGAAGGGTTACATATTTAACATGTAACTAATACACTTTTCTTTGCAATCTATAATTTTTGAACAGATCCCTTGTCTGATCATCCAGAATAGTAGAATGGACATGTTGGATTATCATGGAGATCTCTTTTGTTCTTTTGGAACTAGCTGGCACCAGTGGCTCTGCTCACTTGTAGACTTTCAGCGTTAGATGCAAACATGTCTATGCAAGCAACAGAACTGTTCACTGCCTAAGAGCAGGAGAAGAATATGCTTATTATTGAATTAACCATAAAATCCTCTTTGGTACACTCCTCTGGGGCCTTGACTTCCCCAACTTAAGTATTCATCAAAAAAGTGATACTGCAGTTCCTGCCAGTAGCAAACAGAAGTAATGCAGGATGGTGCAATTCAAAAAAACCTATGAAGAATAATAACTGTAACACAAGATTACCCTCTAGTGTAGCATTTTTCTGTTGGAATACAGAATTGTGTTTTGTGCAACAACTACTGTACATCAGTATTTATAGATATATATACTTCAACCAGTAGAAGGCAGTGTTTATACAATTGTAGCTGCATCTATGGTATGCGTTATTTCCATCAAAAAAGGTCTGTTTTCTGTTTGCAGTTAAACAGCAAAGCCCATGTGGACTGTGCACAGTATCTTCTGTAGGGCTAGATACAGTATTTCTAACACCCTAAAACTTTGCTAATTTGTATACCAACATTACAAGCTTAGCCATGACCGAAACTACCTGTCCTGTTAAATGTTCCTACCGGCGTCATTTCCCTGGCACATTGAGTGTTCAAAACCCAATGGAATGGGCACCAACGTCTATAAAACAGACACTTATGATGGCAGAGGTCACAACAACAAGTTTATTGCTGCTACAGTGATTGTGGAAGGGAATGCATGCTTTCATGGGATTTTACTGCACAACAATTTTGATAAACACATACAGTGTGGCCGAATGCCATCAGTGGTATGTTCCACACTTTGCTGAACTCTGCTCTAAACCCAAATTCTATTAGATCATTATGTGTCAGTGTAGAGCCCTGTACGCTAGGTAGATGTTAGAGTGAGATTTTTGCTAGGTAAGGCAAGATTTAGTCAGGCCTGACTTAAATGCAGTTTTGATTCTGGGCAGGGGAGTGGCCCAGGGAGAGCTGGAGACTACAGGAAGAAACACCCCTTGGGTACTCCTCCCCCTTTCTTCAGAAAGTTCTGGAAAAGGGGATGGGAAGAGGAGGGGATGCTTTCTGAAGTATGTTAAGGAGCCCTGACCAATCCCCAACCTGGAATGGCAGGGGGCAGGCCTCCTTAAATACTGTGGTCTGCTCAGTGGGGGGAGGAGAGTTCTGGTGGAAGTGATGGAGATGGAATAGTGTGGAGGATGTCAGAGCCTGGAGGGAGCCTCTAACCTGGGGGGGTGACCTCGCCTGGGAGAGCTTGGGCGCAGCCAGGAGGAGAGAGTGAGATCCTGGTGGAGAGGCACAAGGGTGAGTGGAATAGAGAACACTATCAGAGTGATCTCCGGAAGGTACTACAAGTAACAAGTGTCGGTGAGTAACACAGCCCAGGTAAGTGGAGATGCACGAAGCACATTGGGATGAAGACAGTCTGGAAGAGGAGCAGCAAGAGACTGGGACTTGGTATCATGGGCAGTGACAGCGGTTATAATCTTCCCTTACTCTGTCCAAAATTAAAAAAAAAGTTTTGCCCATAGTTCTACTTTAATATAAAAAACCTTCTGTGTGCAGCAGCCCCCCTCAGACCCCCTAATAATTGCCTGAGCCCCATCTCGATCCAGCGATGATACTTTCTGATTAGCTGAGACACACAGAGGGCACCATTGGCTCAGTGAGCCAACGAGGATAGAGAGGGGTGGGCCGAGCAATGGCTCCATGTCTTAATGGACACAAAGAGCAGCAGCTTAGCTCAGGTGCCCCCATAGCAAGCTGCTTATGGTGGGGACACTTGGCAGGAGAGAGGGGCCAGGAGTGCAGGCGAGGGGCCCAAGAAGAGGAGGATCGGGGCTGCTCTGTGCAAAACCATTGCATAGAGCAGGTAAGTCTAACATGTTTGTTATTTTTAAATGAAAAAAAAAAGACTTTAGTATCACTTTAAGGTTATTTCCTGGGCAATATCTGTACTTTAGACTTTCTTGCCATGAAAAAAGAAAAGGTAAATGTATTCATATATTTAATGCGCCACATTTTGCAACCGAAACTTTTTATATGAAGAAAGGGGAAACAAAATTTATACAGTGATCTAAAGGAGATAATTCTTTGGGGTTATCTTAATGTATTACTCCTGTCACATTAAACTTTTTCTACACACAAAGACCCAGGTTTCCAGCTCTTGCCTTCCTTCGCGTAATTTATATACTTATGTAAATGGAAAAGAAAAAAGTACCGTTCTTTCAGATTTCATGTCTATAACGGGTCCTTTATTGGAATTTCACTATGATTTCAGAAAAAAAAAAGTAAATTTTTATTGTTTGTACAATCTGAATGGACGAGATACGTTACCAAAACGTGTCTC
>BLSH010286256.1:668341-690289 GCA_018402905.1 Glandirana rugosa | reverse complement strand
TGCATCATGTGACCCAGCCTCTATATGAGGCTGGAGAAACAGTGCTGCATGTCACATGCTCTCTGGGTAGTGTAGGGAGAGGATGCTGCCGATGCTGTGAAGGACAGATTGCAGATAGATAGGTAGAGATTACTACTACTACTGCTTTTAGGGACAGATTGCAGATAGACAGATAGGTAGAGATTACTACTGCTTTTAGGGACAGATTGCAGATCTCATCCTGCATTACAGAACGATCTGACTGGACTAGGTAGAGTCTACTGCTTAGAGGGACAGATTATTGTTCTAAAATCATCTCCTAGTTCTATAGGGTCAGGTTCCTGCTGTTGCTGTAAGGGACAGATTATTGTTCTAAAATCATTTTGCAGCCCTCTAGCACTTTCCAGGACTCTTTAACAGTCATTTTTGTGCCAAAAAGTTTGGGTCCCCATTGAATTCAATGGGGTTCAGGGTAAAGTTCGGGTCAAGTTCGGTACCGAACCCGGACTTTTTTCCGAAGTTCGGCCGAACCCACCGAACCCGAACATCCAGGGGTTCGCTCAGCTATGTGCAGGCAAAAATGCTGATTTTTATTTTTATTTTCCTTGCAGTGAAGCTTTACCTAATTTACTAAGCTCTTGAGCTACTGCACTTGTAGAGTGAAAGTGCACTTTCTATTTGCCTTTAGTAAATCAACCCCCATTGTCTTGGCAGGGGGGAATTCCCCTGCCAGCACTATCTGTGTTGACGGGAAAATTTCCTAATAAATTTGCACCGTCTATGTCTTGCCTAAGAGCAAAAAATACCAGTTGATCGTGCCAGAAATCTTGTCAGTTGATACACATGTAGCGCTGCCCTCTTGTGGGTTGCTTAACCACTTCCGTACCGCCACGCGCCATGTAACGTCCTTGGGTTTGAGTGGAGATATCTAAATGGTGCCTGCAGCTACAGGCACCATTCAGATACCGTTTTCTTCAACCGGCGATTCTCTCCAAGATAAAAGTGATCTTAGCAGCGGATTCACCGAAAGATCACTTTTATCGGTGGCGGGAGAGGTGCCCCCCGCCCCTTTCCCATCATCTCCGCCACTTACCAGACTGTCGGCAGCGGCGGAGATGATCGGGACCATTCCCCCCTGCACTGGAAGCCGATTGAGCGGAAGATGCTGCCCACTCGGCTCCATAACATTGCAGGGCTGAAGCGACGTCACACGTCACTTCCGCGCAACGGCCCATTTTTCTTTTTGAACTGTCATTTTTTTTTACATTTTTTTTTTTATTTTTGCATTTAACCGTAAATATGAAATGCGAGCTCTTTTTGAACCCAGATCTCATATTTAGAATGTCCTGGCATGCGTTTTTCTATTACAAGGAATGTTTACATTTCTTGTAATAGGAATAAAAGTGATCACATTTTTTTTTAAAAAAGAACGGTGTAAAATTAAAAAATAAAAAGGAAAATAAATAAGAAATTTTTTTTTTAAAGTGCCCCGTCCTTGCGAGCTTGCGCGCAGAAGGGAACGCATACGCAAGTCGCGCCTGCAAATGAAAACAGTGTTCAAACCACACGTGAGGTATCGCCATGATCGTTAGAGCGAGAGCAATACTTTTAGCACTAGATCTCCTCTGTAACTCAAAGCTGCTAACCTGTAGAAATTTTTAAACATCGCCAATGGAGATTTTTAGGTTGCAAAGTTTGTCGCCATTCTGCGAGCAGGCGCAATTTCAAAGTATGACATGTTGGGTATCAATTTACTCGGCCTAACATTATCTTTCATAATATGGAAAAAAATTGGGCTGACTTTACTGCTGTCTTATTGTTTCACTCTCAGCTCCTCCTCCCACTTAAATAAGTTTCTCCCACAATGCTTTGCACCTCCCAGAAGTCTCCAGCGCAGCACAGCCTGATTGGTAGTGGAGTCCTTCATACCATTGTCTGCTGACTGTTTCTCCTTTCCACACTACAATTCCCACAATGCTTCCTCCTCATTGTAATTACAGTCTTATTCCACAAGCGAACACTAGAGGGAGTTCCCCATGTTAGGCAATGAACACAAATGTCTGTATGCCAGAGGAATATTTCTGAACTCCTGGCTACACACGTCTGTACTACAATTTTATCAGTTACATTGTTCCCAGTGATGATTACAGAACCCCTCCCCTCTATGCATGTTCACCCTAGGACAAAATGTGGGCTACTGGTAGGATTACCAGTTGAAAGTAAAGGAGAAAAACGTAATGCAGCCACCACATCTGAGGAGAGGTAAGCTGTAATACATTAAATTTTTGTTCTTGGTCATAATCTAATTTGAAGCATAATCTGCTAATCCAGTGTTCCAAAAACAACATTTTCTGGTCTGGATTGCAGTGGCGGCTCGTGGTGTGCTTTTGGGGGGGAAGCAGCAATCCACCCATCAACAACCCCCCCCCCCCCCCCCGTCAGTCGGGTCTCACACAACTGGCTGCACCTCGAGCCCACCCTTTTTTGAAGCCAATTAGAGCCTTTGGAATGTAAACATTGGAATCCATGCGGCTAGCGCCCTACATGTAGAATTAGGGGCCAGGAGCATGGATTAGGGGGGCGACGCCCCTGCCCCCCTGTATGGACGGGCCACCGCTGCTGGTTTGTGAAAAGTCTGGATGCCCAGTGTACACCAGAGATTCTGGTATAGACTCAGTCATAATCATAATAGAATGTAGTCTCTTCCAGAATAAAATGTACAGTATATTTAAAATGTGCTATCCATGGGCAAATGTATAAAGGTTTTGGTATATGGGATTTGAAAAAATCTGTGAAGCCACAAAAAATGTTTTTAAGAGGTTTTATATTAAATGTATTCTACCTGGGAGTTCCCTGGAATTGTTCATTAGGAGAATAATTAATAAGAGTGTGCTGAGAATGGGAATGATGTGACAACTAACAATTACTTTCAGCTTTTATTTCTACTTATAATACTGCCATAGTCCTAACAAAGCATTGATGATCCGATCCAAAAGTTTAAAGGAAGGCTATAGAGTTTATATCTGTGTAAATATTAGCATTTTTTCAGGCAGGATTGCAGTAAAAGACAGTTTTGACTTGGGCCCACCTATTACTTAATTGGGCTGGAGTGAAAATCAGCAGGGTAGTAAGCAAATATTAGCACACATTTTGCATTGCTATATGTGTCCTCATTTTGGAAATTTGTCATCACTTCTGTTTATCTGCCTAATGTCATAAGATAAAATGTTAACTAGCCTTTACATAAAACTGTAAAGCTGGCCTAACACCGGTACTCCTCCCATCCCTCCCGCTCCTTGCTATACTTGGTGCTGGTGATCCTCAACTGTCAGGGTTTTGGTGCCCACTCCATTGGTCTGGGGATTATAAATCCCTGCTGCTTTCTCTCTTCTCCGTTCTGTGTTTAATGGATAGACAAGATGGATTCTGATTGGACAGAGCCATCAGTTGCTGCTGAAGCCCTGACAGCTGAGGATTGCCAGTGGTAAGTACAGTGGGGACCATGAGGGTTGGGGGGGGGGGGCGTCTGATGTTAGGTCACCTTTACAGTTTTTTTGTAAAGGTGCATCCACTTGAGTCTAATTTTTTTTTTCTTTCCTGAGACCCATACTTCTTTTAAGTACCGTATTTTCTATTTAAGTCTAAGCATTCAAATATAAAATGTTTATTTTTGTGACTCTATTTTAATTATATTTTTTATAATTAAAAAAGTTGCAAAACTTAGGCTGGGTTCACACTTGTCCGACAAACCGACCGACATTGTGAGCACAAGTCGCATGACGTCACCAAATCAATGTTTCCTTATGAGAGCCGTTTTAACTGGTCCGACACAAGTCGGTCCGACTTTGAAAAAGTTTCCTGTACTACTTTGGTCCGACTTCAGCCCATTGAATATCATTGAAGTAGGATCAAAGTCGGATCCTTGTTCTAACCATCCGACTTGTAACATCCGACTTGGTGATTACAGCAGCAGTAAAAGGAATTTATTTCACACTGGGATTGTTTTGATTGGTCAAAGGACAAGTCACTATCTCAAAGTCGGAGAAAAATCTTATCTTGTTCATTCAAGTTGGATGGAAGTAGGACCAAAGTAGGACTGAAGTAGGACCCATGTTGCAGGGCAAAGTAGGATCAAAAGTCTGACCGTTTTTGTGTCGGATAGTGTGAACCCAGCCTGAGGCTGGGTTTACACTAGTCCAATTCTCGGACCGACATGAGGAGCACAAGTCGCATTACGACTTTGAAAAAGGTTCCTGTACTACTTTTGTCTGACTTTGATCCTACTTCAGCCCATTGAAAAGCATTGAAGTCGGATCAAAGTCGGATCAGTGTCTTCACTGATCCGACTTTGGCATGCGACTTGTGCTCTGGGGATCATGAAGGGGATATTCAATGGGCTGAAGTCGGACCAAAGTAGTACAGGAACCTTTTTCAAAGTCAGACCGACTTGTTTGGGACCAGTTAAGACGGCTCTCATAGGGAAACATTGATTTTGTGACGTAATGCGACTTGTGCTCACAATGTCGGTCCGTTTGTCGGACAAGTGTGAACCCAGCCTAAAAGGAATTTATCTCACACTGGGATTGTTTTGATTGGTGAAAGGACGAGTCACTATCTGAAAGTCGGAGCAAAATCTTATCTTGTTCATTCAAGTCGGATGGAAGTAGGACCAAAGTAGGACCGATGTTGCAGGGCAAAGTAGGATCAAAAGTCTGACCGTTTTATGTTGGATAGTGTGAACCCAGCCTTAAACTCCAAGCAAGCATCCAAAGCCACAAATGACATACACATATGGGTACAGTTTTACCTGCCAAAGGATTAGTATTTTTGTTCAGCCAGTCCTGACATTTACACAGTGCTGCCAGACAGCACAGCTAGGCTGGTGAACTGCCTTTTTGTGCTTCTGTACAGGAAACCGCAAGAGGTTGATACCAAGTAAAATTTGGGTATTTACACTTGATAGGACTAAAAATATAGTTAAAGGTTTAAATAAATACATGACTGCTAATTGATGTTTTTATATCTGCCAAGAGTTCAGGTTTACATACACAAAAGGAAATAAGATCCCATTGTAATACCCACTGCAGGTAGGGTAACTGGTAACTAAACCCTGTACACACTAGTACTTTTTTTTATTCAACCCAGCAGAGCTGAATGGAAAAAAAACTGACAGCTCTGGAGGAGCCACTGTACTAACTATCCAATGTTAGTAGAGCGATCTCCCCTGCTGTGCTATTGTGCCCCCCCACCAGACCACTTCGGTCAGTGCTCTCAGCCATTGGTTGAGAGTGCTGATTGGGAGTCAGTCGGCAGACCTTTTTTGGTCATGCCTCTTTGACAGAAGCCAGCCAAATGGCCGGCATCTGTTGGACTGATTTCAGTACACATGGCCAAATGTCGGCTGGTTCCTATTAAACCGGTCAATGCCACCCAGCTTTCAGCCCGTGTGTACCAGGCTTTACTGTATATACATAGATACAAGAGTAGCAGGCGATTGGCCTTTAGCCTAGTACAAATGGGCCTTGTGTATGTTTGGCCGGCTTCTGTCTAAGGGTCATGACTGAGAAAGGTCTGCGGACCAGAGTGTTCTGGCAGGAAGGGGGGGGGGGGGCACAATAGCACAACCGGAAGATTGCTGTACTAACGATCAGGTTGTTAGTACAGTGGCTCCTCCTGAGCTGTCAGTTTTTTTTGTTGTTCAACCCTCTGTGGTGGGTGTTGTGTACGAGCCTTTAGCAGCATCTACCCAAAACTGAATCTACTCTCAATTGAACTAATTTTTAAAAATGCCATAAAAGATGAACTCTCAAGAGATGTGGTTTGCCACTGAACTAGTTCTGAACACTGAGGCTACTTTCACATTGACACCACCCAGCGTCAGTGGTAAAACGCAGCTAGTTTACAGGCGCCTTACTGCTGTTATATCGGCGCTATGGTGCCGCTATTTGGGTGGCAGCAGTGCGCTTTTAACCCCCCCCCAAAGGGGTTAAAAATTAGTTAAAAGCGCCGCCGATTGTCACTTCCGAGTGGGACCCTCCCTTACTCTATGCAAAATAAAGTTTTGCAAGTAGTTCTTATTTAATCAATCCAGATCCTCACTATAGCCGAAGTACGGCTCCAGGGCGGATCTGAATTGCCGGGTGGACGTCCTGGCAATGTGCGCACTCCTGGCGTGCACTGACATGCGGCGGCGGCACGCGCTGCGTGGGTGTGCCCGCGTGTCCGCCCGAGACCCACGATCCCGTCAGAGCCGCAGAACGGGGAACCACCGATGTAAACACGGCGGTACTCCGTTCTGTTGAAGGGGACATAACAGATCTACTGATCCCTGTCACTGGGATCAGTTATGTCCCGGCCAGCCCGCTCCCCCCCCCACAGTTAGAACACACCCAGGGAACACTGTTAACCCCTTCACTGCCCGTGCAGGTTAACCCCTTCACTGCCAATGGCATTTATACAGTAATCAGTGGACATTTAAATTTCTGATCGCTGTATAAATGTCATTGGTCCCAAAAAAGTGTCAAAAATGTCCGACATGACTGCTGCAATATCGCAGTCCCGATAAAAATCACAGATCGCCGCCATTACTAGTAAAAAATAAATAAAAACGCCATAAATCAATTCCCATAGTTTGTAGACGCGCTAACTTTTGCGCAAACCAATCAATATACACCGATTGCGATTTTTTTTTTTTTACCAAAAATATGTAGAAGAATATATATTGGCCAAAACTGATGAATAATTTTTTTTTATATAATTTTTTTGGAATTTGTATTATAGCAAAAAGTAAAAAATATTGTTCTTTTTTCAAAATCATCGCTCTTTGTTTATTTATAGCGGCGATCAGAAATAATGCAAAGGTGATCAAATACCACCAAAAGAAAGCTCTATTTGTAGGAAAAAAAATGATATCAATTTAGTTTGGGTACAATGCCACACGACCGCGCAATTCTCATTCAAAATGCGACAAAAATTGGTCTGGGCAGGTGGGTGGTTTAAGTGCCCAGTAAGGAAGTGGTTAAGTAATGGTTTTAAGCTGTCATCAAGGACTGTGTATCATTACCAAAAATTATGACACCCTTCGTTACCATGCATTCATTTCAATTTTTTTTTCTCCCATTTCTAGAAATTGTATGTGATGCATCTCTCTCTTGGCTGCATCGCATATGGCACATCTAACCAACAGAAGCCTGAGCATTGGTCTGTAACATCCAAGGGAGTGGTGTTTCTGTTACACCTTACCACACCTTAGGGTGTGTACTTACAAAGAGAAGCCAAGTCCTGTAATTACCTCAGTATTTCAGGTAAACGAATGATACCACACCCGTAAGCAATCTACCTGATAGACAATGGAGGAAGCTCAATTAGCGGTGATGGAGAGAATTTTCCTTGAGTGCTTTGCTATCTTGTCGCCATCCAACTGAACAGATGCCACCCCAAAAGATTATATAGGTGATATAATTGATATGTGCGACAATGTAAATCTAGGCATAAATTTCACTTCATTTACAAGGAAGCTGTATATTTTCTGTACTGCATTACGCACCCACATCAAATAAAACTTTGCTGGAAGGATGACATGCTGATCCTGACTAAGCTGCAAAGGTAAAAAGCAGATCCAATGTAATTATGCTCAAAACTCTACAAAGAAGAGTGTTCTGTCTTTCACACATTAGTAATTGGTCTCTAAGTAAGTTTTGCAGACATTCAAGGTGTGTGGTCCACTCCTCACTACCCCTTGCGGCCTAACACTGCCAATGCCATGGTTGATCAGGGGATGAGTGAAAAAGTTGGTGTTGGTGGAAAGCCAAATCTACATGTAGCTGACACTCCTAGCAAAAAAACAGGAAAAGCAAAACCATGCAATTTTCATTAAAATAATACCTGGTTATTCTGCCATGAAGGTCCTTGTTCAGACAGCTCTCTCTTAGGCTACTTTCACACTGGAGCGGTACCCATGGCCACGGTAAAACCCCGCTAGTTTTAGCGGAGTTTTACCAGCGATAGGGCTCCGCTATGCGGGCGGGAGCGCCGCGCTTTTAACCCCCCACAAGGCGGTGTGCAGCCACTTCGGCAGCGCTTGCCATGCATTTCAATGGCAGGGGTGGTAGAGGAGCGGTATATTACCGCTCCCCTCACCGCCCCAAAGATGCTGCTTGCTGGACTTTTTGCACTCAGGGCTTTCACATTGGGGTGGATTGGGGGGGACTTTTGAGGAGCTTTACAGGCGCTGTTTTTAGCTAAATAGCATCTGTAAAACGCTCCAGTGTGAAAGTAGCCTAAAGTGTACTCCTGCATTGTTGCACTGACATGCTTCCTTGTTTAAAGACTACAAACTTACATTACACAGATGTAGACCACCATAGTCACTATCAGTAAATTGGTCCAAAGCAATGATGTGAAGTTGATGTTGGAGTGCATGTAGAAAGAAATGTCCAAAGAAGCTGAAAGAGATCAGCACACAGTTGAATTTAAAAAAGCAAAAACAGTATTAGAAGAAAAAAAACGTGGCCATGGTTTATGACCGTAAACATTAGAGTTGAGGCAACCCGAACTGTAAACTTTGGGTTCGTACCGAACTTTGGGGTGTCCGTGACCCGGACCCGAACCCGGACATTTAAAAAAAGTTTGGGTTCGAGTTTTGGGTTCGGGTATTTGATCACGCATGTTGAATAGCCGCAGGGCAGCCAATCAACAAGCGTTTCACTGGTTTTCCCTAGAAGCCATTACAGCCATGCCTACTAATGGCATGGCTATGATTGGCCAGTGCATCATGTGACCCAGCCTCTATATGAGACTGGGGTCACAGTGCTGCATGTCACATGCTCTCAGGTTAGTGTAGGGAGATGATGCTGCCAGTGCTGTGAGGGACAGATTGCAGATAGATAGATAGGTAGGGATTACTACTACTACTGCTTTTAGGGACAGATTGCAGATCTCATCCTGCAATACAGAAAGATCTGACTGGACTAGGTAGAGTCTACTGCTTAGAGGGACAGATTATTGTTCTAAAATCATCTCCTAGTTCTATAGGGTCAGGTTCCTGCTGTTGCTGTAAGGGACAGATTATTGTTCTAAAATCATTTTGCAGCCCTCTAGCACTTTCCAGGACTCTTTTACAGTCACTTTTGGGTCCCCATTGAATTCAATGGGGTTCGGGGTAAAGTTCGGGTCAAGTTCGGTACCGAACCCGGATTTTTTTTCGAAGTTCGGCCGAACCCGAACATCCACGGGTTCGCTCAACTCTAGTAAACATATGTTCCCTACAATAGAAAAGGGACTATATGCACCTCTTTTCGGCGGCCTACCTTTTCTCTGTTCCAGCACTGCAACCTCTATCAGACTATTCGGCATTTAACACTTCTGGGCGTGCTGTATGCCTGTGATCTCCAAACTCACTAGGAGCATGGAACGGTTTTCACTGCTGTGTGCGCCCCATCGTCGGCTACCTTGGAGACCACTGCCATTGAGAAAGGAACTGAAAACCCAACCCTTTCCCACTCTATTCAGAAAAGAGTTTGTATTACGGATGTAACAGCCAGTCACAGTGATCACACCCACCTAAACGACTGTCGAGAATTATTTGGCCTTAACACCAAACGATATGTCTGGTGGAAATCCAATGCAGCTCACTATCCAAATAACACCATTCCTACAATAAGGCATGGCGGTGGTAATATTCTGCAACAGAAACTGGAGCATTTGTCAGGATAGAAGAAGAATGGATGGGGGCAAAACAGAATCAAAATCTTGAGGGAAATCTGCTGCTCTCTGCCAGAAAAGTGTCAATGGAAATTAGGTTTACCTTCCAACATGACAATGACCCAAAGCACACAGCCAAAATGACCACACAGTGGTTGAAGGAGAAAAAGGAGAATGTACCTGCATGGCCTAGCCGGAGCCCAGACTTAAAGCCCATTGGAAATCTGTGGAATGACTTGAAGACTGCAGTCCACAAAAGGTCACCATCAAATCAAATTTAACTGAACTTGAGCAGTTCTGCAAAGAGTGGGCAAATATTGCAAAGTCTAGATGTGCAAAGTTAGTAGAGACATCCCAACAGACTAAAGGCTGGAATTGAAGCAAAAGGTTCAACAAAATACTGACATAAGGGAGTGATCATTTTTCCAACTCAGTGATTCTGTTTTTGATTTTTTTTCCTGACATGATGGGGTTATAGCTTTCACTTAGTTGTTATAAGTTGCACTGAGTAAATACAACTGGATAAAACAAATACTGTGCCCATCTTCATTTCAGGCTGCAAAGCAACACATTTTGATTATTTTAAAGGGGGGGGGCTCTATACCCACTGTACATGGTCCCTTCTCTTTCTGTATGTGGATGATGGCACTGTAATTATTTTTAATTTAAAAAAGTAACTTCTTTTCTAATCAATATACAGCTGTCACATGGCCCAGCTCCTCCCCAGCCTGTCTGCAGGGAAACATAAGCAGGTGAAGCGTCTAGTCCGTTGCTACTGGTGACATGTTCAAAATAAAAAAAACTGCCTTTGGGATACAGAGTAAAGCTAATTAATATCATTAAACTGTTTTACATCATTATACAATATATTTGAAATCAAATATTTATTATATTTGGCACTAACATGGTGTAGTGATTTCTGCCATTCACAGGCTGCCATGTCCCTCCATCCTGTGTCTTAGAATAACAAGGAGGCGAAGCCTCTATCAATCAAGATGTAATATCCCTCCCCATTGTGTTTATCTGGTTAGTGGGGAAGGAGTGGGCTGTCATTTACCACTGTGTATACGCCCACATGTGTGACTCTATAGTCACATGGACAGCTCAGATGTGATAGGGAGGAAATTCTCAGGGTAGAAAATACACTGAAAATGAGCATGTGCAGAGCTGCCAATGCTGCTCTGCAAAATTCCCAACTGCAGTGGGGACATGGACAGAAGGGGGAGAGAGAGAACAGCAGGGTCGACCAGTTTTTTTTTTTTTTTTGCAGAATGCAGAAAAGGAATCCTACAGTGACTGAGTGCGTATGAACAGCATGTAATGCAGTATTTATTAATACGTTTTCGATGATGTTGGTTTAATGACACTAACTCACCAAAAACATTTTACATCAGTACTCCTTTATTGCTATTAGGGTAATATTTGATTTTGTTAAATGAGTTTGTATTGTTGACACACACAGTGGAACCTATACTTGCATTAAGGTAAAAATCGATTTGACTTTAGAACCACTTTAAAGTGTATCAAACTACACCTTACATCTACTTAACAGAATATCTTATACGTGGTAGAATGCCTGCAGTGCATACATGTCAGAGCAGTTACTCTTGTGTTATTCTTGAAGCCAACCACAACAGTCTAGCTCCACTTGCCTAAAGGCTAAGTTCACCTAAAAAAATAAAATAAATGAACATTTTTTTTGCAGGTATGAGACTATGGACTGTGAGTGTGCTGATTACCGCACTCTCGTTCCACAGAGTACTACTGGTCCGTCTGCCGAGGGACTTGTAGTTTATTCAGTCACAGATCTCTGTAAATGAATGATGTGGCTGTGCAGGCAAAGCCCCACAATGCTGATCACAGATTGGAGTCCCCTTACCAAGTGATTAGCTGTCAGCCAATGACAGCTGATCACGTGATGTAAACAGAAGATCGGTAATCTGTATTTCTTTTCCCCTCACGCTGACAGTATGAGGGGAAAAAAAAGCCGGTCACTGGCTTCTGTCAGAGGGACATCGGTCCCTCACACAGAGTGCTGCGGCTGCCTCATCTGTGCCCACCAGTGCAACCTACCAGTGCCCACAGTGCCACCTATCAATGCCCACCAGTGGTGCCAATCAATGCCCATCCATGCCACAGATCAGTGCTGCCTATCAGTGTCACCTACCAGTGCCCATCGGTGCCACTTAACAGTGCCACCTATCAGTGCCCTTCAGTGCCACCTATCAGTGCCGCCCATCAGTGCCAACCATCAGTAACCATAAGTGCCACCCATCAGTGCCACTTATCAGTGCCACCTCATCAGTGCTTATCAGTGCCTGTCAGTGCCCATCAGTGCAGCCTATCAATGCCCATCAGTGCAGCTTATCAATGCCCTTCAGCGCACATCAATGAAGGAGAAAAATTACCTGTTTTCAAAATTTTATAACAAACTAAGAAACCGTTTTTGTTTTTCTTTCCAAATTTTCGGTATTTTTTTTTTTTTAGCAAAAATAAAAATCCCAACAGTGATTACATACCATCAATAGAAAGCTATATTTTGTGAAAAAAAATGATAAAAATGTCATATGGGTACAGTGTTGCATGACTGCGCAATTGTCATTTAAAGAGTGACAGCGCTGAAAACTGAAATGTGGTCTGGGCAGGAGGGGGGTTTGAGAGCGCAGTAAGCAAGTGGTTAACAACTGATCTACAGGATCAATCCCCACTCCATGGCTTTATAACGGTCCCCTGGGAACTGTTTTTTCAATGCATAGAGTGCGACCTGATGCCCAACCTGTGGAGTGAAGACAGAAGTATTCTGCAAATGCTCTCTACTAATGGTCCTCAGAGTGATTATAACTATAATTGACATCATTTTTGTTCATTTAAGTAATTGCAAAGTATTACACTGTGAAGTATTCTTGAGTGGCGCACCTCTTCTCTCACATATGTTTTTGCCCATGACGACCCTTTAACTCGTACAAAATTGACTTTTTTGTCACTTTACAAGTCTACATGATTACATTTAGGATATATCACAATATACAGCAACAGAATAATTTAAAAAGATTAAAAAAAAAAAAAAACATTTTGGACAGAGGTAAGATTCCAGGGAGACAGTAGGACAGGGAGACAGTAGAGGGAGGGTGGATTTGGACATTTGAACTCCAGACAAGGGAATGTGCCTAGGCTTAGATAATTTCATTAGCTGCAAGCAGAGCGAAGCATTTCCTCAGTCCCCTAACCCTCAGTGATCAGACTGCAGCACTGTAACTCTGTAACAAGGTAAGAGGCAGCAGGAGGAGCTGACCTGTGTCAGACAAAGCCAAGAACTGCAAATGCACCAGGATTCACATAATTTTGCCACTGAGCCAGCATCTTAGCACTGAAGGCAGATAGTGTCTCTGCCCCCCCAACCCACTCCCTAGTGCGGCATGCTGCTAAAAAATACACTTAGCTCACCCACAAAAATGAAAGGACCCATGGAATGCATGTGTACTGTGATAAAAAGCTGGCAGGCAACATTGCTGTTAAAAGGCCATGCAGCACTGCGCAGGGCTGCAAAGTAAAGATTGCTATAATGGGGAGCAAGGTAAGTACTTGTCATAGCAGGATGCCCTAAGAAGGGGGTTGGGCAGTGACATTAAAGTTGAAGTCCAGGCTAAATTTATCTAATCTTAAATCTGCCCCCATCTTACTCCATCTCTACCACCCGACAACTCCTCCCTCGCTGGACTGACCCTGGGTACCTAAGGAAGCCTGCCCCCTGCCAATACAAGTTGGGGATTGGTCAGAGCTCCTCAAATTACCCCAGGTTGCAACACCTCCCCTCTCCACCTCTCTTTCCAGAAAACTCCAGAAGATTCTCGACAGAAGTGGGAGGTCCTGATGACACCACCTGTGAGCCATCCAACCCTACCCTAAACCACTCCCAGCCCAGATTGAAAACAAACAGGCCTAGCCATCAGCTATGAATAAAGAAAAGAGGGGATAGGACTATACAGTCAAAAATTAATAGGTTGACATATCCACTCAGGAAGGTATACCTGGAGCTCTATTGGCAGTAAGGAGCAAGCATATCACAGAATGGGCAGTATAGGGGCTGCCCTAAAGTGCCATCTGCCTCTTTTAGATGGCACTTTATGGCAGCCCCTATACTGCCCATTCTGTGATATGCTAGCCATCAGCTAGGCCTGCCTACATTTTCCTACCCTGCATAAAAATCTATCCTCTAGCACCTACCTACCTAGAGGGTGCTACACGAATGTACCCTATAGAAGATAGAAATACAGTAAGTACTGTAGTCAATATTTTGTAGGCACACTGTAGACGCATAATATGTGCGCATCCCATGATAGACTGAAGCAATGAGAATCAAATGCTCCTTCATGTCTGTCAGAAACCAAATAGGACCTTACAATGTTAGAGATGTTCTATTTACACCAATAGTGAAGTATCCTGGCTCTATTCCTGAGAGCCTCTTGAGTAAATGTTGATTAAGTGTTGACTGATTCGGCTTAAGCTTTGGATCCAGGTGAGATTATACTGCAGACGTAAAAAAAACATACATAACATAACCCTTTGGCTTCTGCGGGATATTTACAAGTTGTGTCCTGGGTCGATCACACTGACCTTGAATATGAAGCTTTCTGAGTCTAAAACACAGTATCGGCTTACATTTCTATCCCTGCTGCAGGCTACAATCAATCAAAAGGATACGCTATATGGAAGGCAGTCATACAAAGGTAACATATAGCAGCAAATACAAGGTGTCCCCATTATATTATCACATAAAACAAATTCAGGCTGTTCCCTTTCTCTTGTTTGTATCTGCAAAGAAGGGAAATGACCCTTAAAGGGTAAGAGTACTTTTTACAGTAAATTCTACCAACTATTCCCTTCCTACTCAATCAAAATAAGTCAATTGTTAAACAGGCATCAGAGGAAGGATAGGAAGCTTTGGTAGATTTCACTGCAAAGCTGCACTTACCTTTAAAGCGGAACTTCAGTTCCCCTAACCCCACTCAGCTTAAACTTCTGAATGCACCCCTAATTTTTATAAATCCCCACACATACTAATTTTCCAGCAGACTTCAGGCCTCTTTTCTTTTTTTGTTGCATAAACAATTTATTACGATTTTCACAAATAGTACAGTTAGAAAAGATATTGATACAGGAGGATCAGTAAAAGGAAGCAGATAATCCATCAAACAGGTGTCATAGAAGTACGAGTTCCAATAAGAGATGTTAACATAATGGTATCATCAGTATAAAGACCATTTACATCTCCTGTAACCATGAACAGTGAATAAAGGGAGTAACCGAGGGATTTATTGGAAGGGCCTACATCTGGTTTCGCTGTTCAAGAATATATGCCCACCATAAAACTATTGTTAGGCCTACCGTATTAAGGAATATAACATTCCAGGTTGTGCCACCATTCTAATATATAGAGAAGTACAAAAATATGGAATCCATGTAAAGTGAAAAAGTGGATTTTGCCGGCACATATGAGACTGATGGGTTTAAAATGTAAACATTTATTGAATCATTAAAATGCACAATTGTACATTTAAAAGCACAACAAAGCCAAGAATTCCCTTTGGGCGTTTCTTAGTAAACTGCAAGTAGAACAGTTCCACATATGGCAATAGGGTGATGCATAATACCAGACATTGTACATAAACGTGGAAAAAGGGGGTCGACGCATTTTGCAACAAAAGTGCTTCCTCTGTACCTTTCTCTTGCAGACTATAGATAGAAAGTACATAGTATAAGAGTATATCCAAATATGGAAAATAAACATGTTAATATAACACATTGCCAACCAGGTATACATCAACATTTATCAATGCATAGTATGCTTACTTGTGGTTCGACTAGGCACCCCGATGAGGCTATGCTGTCAGGGGGGCGGGCACAGGGGATTTAGAAATGGCAGAGCATTTTGTGCTTTCACAGAGTTCTAAACACAATATATATATACACCATGTTAGTCAAAGTGGAAAATTCCTTCATTTTACAATATGGGATTTACAAAAGAGGGGTGATTGATTACCTATCGATAAGCGTCACTGGACCGTGATGTCACGCGCGCGAAGCAACGTGCGCTTCAACACAAGGTGCATGCCCAGGAAGGGCGCGCCGTGTGTAAGGAAAGTCGGACCGATGGGCAGGGCAACGGGAGAGGGAGGAAAAGCATTCCCAACCACCTCCTATAATTGCTCGATCCAATACCGATCAGACTACCTGCACACCAAAAACAGGTGCGTGAAGCGCATATGCCCGCCCCTCAAGACGCCTCCAAGAGGCCGGACCACAAGCCACAATAAAATACCAAAAGAAAGAAAGAACAAGAGACAGAACAGCTCTACCGTATTAAGTTATTTGGGCTTATAGGCCCGGGCAGGCCTCTCTTCTTCCTCAGAGGTGGTCTGTCCTTCCTTCTGGACTGAGCAGTGCTCACCTAATAATGTCCAAACACTGGTCAGCGCAAGAGTACTTATGAGCCAAGGCTATGTGATGTTGTACCCCTAAGGGGGTGTATCTAAAGCAGTTAGGTTCACAGATAGTGGGCTGGATTAATTTGGCTGTCCATTAACCTGAATGACAAGCTGCAATTGATAATAGGAAAGGTGAGACTGTGGCGGACAACCATGAAGTTGAAGTAAGTATTATAGCAAACTCCACTTTCATATTTTTGCAACTGATGGAAAATAGACTTAAAGAGGAACTGCAGTCTTATCACATCATTTGTAATGGGCAGGCAGATGTCAGCGGAGATGTGTCCGCTGACACCCATCTGCCCTCCGATCCGTCATGATCTGCTCAAAATAGACGTATGGGCAATACGTTAACCATCTGTCCAGCAGATCGGATCGGATGAAAATGGACATCAGTCCATTTTCATCCAATCTCCCCAGAGAGGACAGCAGGGATCTGACAGGTCCGTCCCTGCACAGTGAGCAGAGACAGACCTGTCATCCGCCAGCTCAGCGGAGATCAACGGATCGATCTCCCGCTGAGTTGCCGGACTCAGCTGAGCGGATCCGCCCCATGTGAAAGGGGCCTTCACTTTTAGTAAATCTGCCCCATACTTTCCATGAGTAAAAGAATAATAGTAACATTGTAATTTTTCTTTCCCTGCAGTTGATATAAAGATGAAAAGGAGGATGAGGTAAGAAGATGCAATTTGGTGGATGACTCTTAATACAGATATAGACCTCTGATGTAATTTTACTAAACAACATTACCACCTTTGTACATACAGTGACTTGAAAAAAATATTCACACCCCCTGAATAATACATAAATGTATTTTATTGGGATTGTATGTGATAGACCAACACAAAGTGGCACATAATTGTGAAGTGGAAGGAAAATGATAAATGGTTTTCAACATTTTTAACAAATTAATATCTGAAAAGTGTGGCATGCATTTGTATTCAACCCCCCTGAGTCAATACTTTATACAACCCCTTTTGCTGCAAGTCTTTTTGGGGATGTCTGTACCAGCTTTGCACATCTAGAGAGTGACATTTATGCCCATTCTTCTTTGCACAATAGCTCAAGCTCTGTCAGATTGGATGGAAAGTGTCTGAGAACAGCAATTTTCAATTCTTGCCACAGATTCTCAATTTAGGATTTAGGTCTGGGCTTTGACTGGGCCATTCTATCACATGAATATGCTTTGATCGAAACCATTCCATTGTAGCTCTGGCTGTATGTTTAGGGTCATTGTCCTGCTGAAAGGTGAACCTCTGTCCCAGTCTCAAGTCTTTTGCAGACATTAACAGGTTTTCTTTCAATATTGCTCTGTATTTGGCTCCATCCATCTTCCCATCAATTCTTACCAGCTTTGCTGTCCCTGCTGAAGAAAAGCATCCCCACAACATGATGCTGCCACCACCATGTTTCACGGTGGGGATGGTGTGTTCAGGTTGATGTGCAGTGTTCGTTTTCTACCACACATAGCGTTTTGCTTTTAGGCCAAAAAGTTCAATTTTGATCTCATCTGACCAAAGCACCTTCTTCCACATGTTTGCTGTGTCCCCCACATGGCTCCTCGCAAACTGCAAACGGGACTTCTTATGGCTTTCTTTCAACAATGACTTTCTTCTTGCCACTCTTCTATAAAGGTCAGATTTGTGGAGTGCATGACTAATAGTTGTCCTGTGGACAGATTCTCCCACCTGAGCTGTGGATCTCTGCAGCTCCTCCAGAGTTACCTTGGGCCTCTCAGCTGCTTCTCTGATTTATGCTCTCCTTGCCTGGCCTGTCAGTTTAGGTGGAAGGCCATGTCTTGATAGGTTGCAGTTGTGCCATATGCTTTCCATTTTCAGATGATGATTGAACAGTGCTCCGTGAGATGTTCAAAGCTTGAGATATTTTTTTTTATAACCTAACCCTGCTTTAAACTTCTCCACAACTTTATCCCTGACCTTTCTGATGTTTCTTTGGCCTCCATGATGCTGTTTGTTCACTAAGGTTCTCTAACAAACCACTGAGGGCTTCACAGAACCCCTATTTATACTGAGATTAAATTACACACAGGTGGACTCTATTTACCAATTGGTTGTTTTCTGAAGGCAATCGGTTCCACTAGATCAGGGATCTCCAAACTGCGGCCCTGCAGCTGTTGCAGAACTACATGTCCCATGAGGCATTGGAAAACTCTGACATTTACAGACATGACTAGGGGTCTCCATAGTTTGGAGACCCCTGCATTAGATTTTAGTTAAGGGTATCAGAGTAAAGGGGGCTGCATACAATTGCAGGCAACGCTTTTCAGATATTTATTTGTAAAACCATTTAATAATTTTCCTTCCACTTCACAATTAAGTGCCACTTTGTGTTGGTCTATCAGATAAAATCCCAATAAAATACATTTACGTTTTAGGTTTAAACTTTTAACATGACAAAATGTGGAAAATTTCAAGGGCTATGAATACTTTTTCGAGGCACTTTACATGACTAAGCATCAGAGCTAGTACACTTGGCAATGTGATTTTTTTTCACTTTTTAATTAAACAAATATAAAGTTGCATGATTCTGTTTTTGGGAGGTTACCAAGAGAGCTACATAAAGAAAGACTTTTCAGCAAGAAAAGCAGGCAGCTAAAAGAGAAGTTTGGGATTGAAAAAACCCAAACAATTGTACTAAACTAGGTGGATGCAGCATCAATCTGATGCAGCATCTGTCCCAGGCTGGCTCTGCAGTGAGAACTGAGCGATCAAACATCACTGATTGCTCAGTTCTCCCCCACTGCTCTGAGCAGAGAGCCATCACTGTCATTCACCAGCATTCTGTTCTCTCCTCCAGTGCTCACTGGAGCACTGGGCTGTGGAGAGGGTGGGAGGGGCTTGCCTGGAGTGATGTCAGCCATCACTCTGAAAATGGGTTTCTCTTCTTCATTTATTCTGTGATATTTGGTGTTTGTTGCTGTGTGAGTGTAGAATAGTAATGTTATCCTCAGATTTTTGGGAATAACATTTTTATTTCTGATGTTGGTACACATATCACATTTTTGGGCTCAAATTAAAGTGGTTGTCAATGCTGGACAACCACTTTAACCTACAGGTAAGCCTATAATAAGGCTTACCTGTAGGTTCCCTGCATATCTCCTAAACCTGCACGACTTAGGAGATATACAGTGTACTTGCATGTGCCGATGTCATCAGCACATACGCAGTGAAGAAACAGCCTCCGTATGGTTTCTTTACTGGGATCGTGCCGCAATTGGCGGCTCCTGTGCACATGCGCAGGAATGACGTCATGTGGCTCTGGCCTGTCACAGAGCCAGAGGTCACGGCCCCAGAAGAAAGAGGGGTGAAGATGGATGCGGCCTGGAGCAGGGACATCGCGAGCTTCCAATGCAGGTAAGTGACACATAATAGACTAGCATACAATGCTTTTAAATTGCAGGGTAACAAAGAGGAAGTAAAATCCATCAGGTTTTACTTCCTCTTTAAGATCATTTGAAAAGAATAAAAAATAAAACAAATGGGACTAATTGTAAATTTCCATAAGCAATGGTATTGTTTTTGGTTTGTAAAGACACTTGTGTAAGTTTGGGGAAATAGTTTTGTGAGATAGATATCAACAAGCGACAGAGAAAAAAATATTTTACCAAAACATGAAAAGATTACACATTCTACCATTCTTAAAAACAAAATAGTTGATCAAAATTGCAACATTGTTGCAAGGACAATTTCTTTGAGAGAAAGATACATTTCATCTCAACATGAAAAGGATTTCTTTGGGGGAGTTTCAATTGTATTAGAATGAATGGCTGAAAATTGTATTGGGCTGCATTGCTCCAACTTTTACTCCCCAAAAACTCTCACAGCTCTCATTTTGGTATTTACTATAGCGCGCTGTAATTACTCCATGGAAGCAAAATTTGAGCAGTTTCAGGTCTGAGCATGCTCAGTTGTGCTCAGCTGTGCTCTGCACCTAGGAGTAAAGAGACAGGGAATTTATCTCTTCACAGACTTTTTAAGATATTTCAGTGTAGAAATCACTTTTTCACACAGTTTAAAAGCAGATTATCTTTAAACAATATCCCACAACTTTTAGTATAATTTAGGTGATTATATCATGCTCTAAACATTATTTACATGTGCACATCTCCAGGTCTTAACTGGAGTAAGGATTTGGGTGCTATCTGTTGCCTGGTCGCTATAGTGCATACCGCTTTGGCGCTATTTAGTGCCATTTGCCATTTTTGCTGCTAAATAGCGCTCAGTACCGCAAGTGTGTGCCTGAGCGCTATAGTAAATAAACCCCACAGAGTAATTGTTTTCTCTCTGTACTTATGGGGAGTCTGCATCCTTCTTCCAAAAGGTAAAATATATATATATGTACAAAGCTTGCTAATATAATATATAACAAAATGTGGAAAAAGTGAAGCGATGTGAATACTTTCCAGATTGACTGTATTCACTTGTAAGTTGTAATAGCAACTGTTTGGGGCTTCATTATATATACAAAACAGTGGGTCTGATTTACTATAACTCCAAAATCTACCCCAGCAGTGCCTTAAAATCCCTACCAATTAAAGGCAATTAAGACTTCAACTCTAACAAACTGGGAGGAAATGCACAAAGAACAGAGCTCTATTTGCCTGGGAAGATCCTTCTCAGATCACATATGCTGAGCACTGGCCGTCAACTGGGTTCAAACCTGTAACTTTCAAATGCCTCCATTTAAAGCTTCAATTCAAGTTCATTGCCCTAAAAGTGTATGGGAACCTGGGTCCTGCATTAGGGGACATATATCAATAGAAAAAAAAGTTTTTAAATTGATTGTTTTTTCAGGAGCAGTGGTTTTAATAATGCTTAAAGTGAAAAAAAAAATGAAATATTCATTTAAATATCGTGATTGGGGGGGGTCCCCTTAGTATGGGTCTCTGTGATGTTTAGGACAGTGCCACCGCATAATGACATTTGTAAAGGAAAAAAATGTCATTTAAAATGACTTGCAGCTGTAATGTATTGCCGGTTCCTGGCAATATAGATAAAGATCATTGAAAAAGCATTGCGTTAGGGGTTCATGGTGTGGTGTGGTCTGGAGTGGATTTTAAGGAGAATCCCGGCAAAAAAAATTAAATAATTTGCATAGGGGTCCCCCCAAAGTCCTACCAGGCCCTTCAGGTCTGGTGTGGATTTTACCAGGGAACCCTACGCCAATTTTTTTTTAAAAAATGGTGTAAGGGCCTCCCCCCCCCCCCCCCCCAAGTCTGTACCATGCCCTTCAGGTCTGGTATGGATTTAAGGGGACCACCACACCAAATGTAAAAACTGCTGGGAGGGTCAATAGAAAGCTAATGACACCCCCAAATCAGTTTGCAGATCGCACTGCGAACTGCAAATTGGGACAGGAATCGGATTGCATGGATGTGAACGCCCATGTGATCCAATTCTGCTGCGAAACAAAAAAGGGTCCTGTACAAGTTTGGTCGGGATGCGATGCAAATTCAGCCATACTATCTGTATGGCTGAATTTGCATAGCACAGAGAACGCATGTGATTTGCACTGCCGTGTGAATCACATTCGATCTCGGATTCCGCAGCAGTGTTAACCGGCCCTAAGGAAGGTAATCCACTTACCCAAAACCACCACCTCCCAAAACGAATTAAAAAGTAAGTTACAAAAGAGAAAAACAACAAGCAAAATCAATGTCCTTTTATTTTTCCAGCAGAAACACAAGTATGCACATATTTACTGGCATTAAAGTATTTACAGTATGAATGGTGCTACATTTAACAAAACAGTTCGCCCCCCT